>JACERP010000117.1:0-293139 GCA_014080715.1 Scenedesmus sp. NREL 46B-D3 | reverse complement strand
GTGGGGCTGGGGGTGGAGCTTGATGACTTCTGTGTGAGTGCGTCCTTGCTGCCACAAGCAGTAGGCCTTGAAGGGGCGGGGTCAGCAGGTGCTCGTGCTGCCTTGCCCTTGGAATTTGAGGGGGAGGGGGTCTCAGCGTAGGGAATGTGCAACTGTGCAACGTGCTACTGGAGCCTGCTTGAGCTGCTCACAGGAGACAGCATGCTGTACACAGTCAATCCGTATAGTGCCTGCAGAAACAGCTCGACACCTCCTGTTGGTGGCGGCATGCCCGTAGTGCACAGATCACACTCCACAGCACCCCATCCTCACGCATGCTGCTGCTGCCGCTGCTGCTGCACACGTGTGTGCACCGTCCCGGACATCGACAGGCCCTGGAGCTGATAGCAGATTATGCGCGGCTCAAGTTTGGCCCTGGCAGCTTTGAGCTCACAGACACCAGCACGCCCGCAGCTGATCGCCACGCAGCAGTGCAGCGCTTCAACGCCGCATCATCTGCGGCAGCACCGCGCGCGCAGGTTGCAGAGACGCCTGCAGCAGACGCAGCAGGTGCTGCGGCCTCTGGCGGCGGCGGCAGCAGTCAGCAGCCGTTTCTGTTCCTGATGACGCCGCGCAGCATCGGGCTCGGCACCGAGTTGCCTGGGCTGTCTGCTGCCATCATCTACGAGAGCGACTGGCACCCTCGGCTGGACCTGCAGGCCCTGCACAGGTGTGTGAGCTTGGTCAACTTTACATTGACCATTGATGCGGGGCCTCCTGAATGTGTTGTATGACGTGCATTGTGCCGCTGCTTCTGCCCTACATGGTTTCAGCGGGCTGCTGTTTCCTGCTGGGTGGCGCGGAGTTGCCGTGTGGCTGCAAGCGCTTTGCAGCAGCTCAGCACTAGATTGCTTGCCTTGACACCTGCTATCCCTGCAACAGATACGCACTTGCACACCTGCTATCCCTGATGTCTTGCTCGCACTCTTTGCACATGCTCACGGCTGCTTGCATGCTCACAGCCGCACGCCTGTGTGTGTCTGCACCAGGGCGCACGGGGCTGGGCCGCCCGGCCAGCTGGCTGTGTTCCGCATCGTGCTGCGCCACAGCGTTGAGGAGCGCCTGCTGCAGCTGGCAGACAGGTGCGAGCCTGCGGTTGCGCCACGGCCAAAGCGATGCTTGTTTGCAGGCAGCTTTTGACATCTGCTGCAAGCAGCGCGTTGGGCAGTCATCGCGTCGTGTACTGCGCGCACCTCCCAGCTGCATTTGTTGTGCTGCCCGTGATCTCGCCCTTGCGCTCACTCCCGCTCACCGCCTGGCGCCCTGCCCTCCCTCGTGCTCTCAGGCGCAAGCCGCTGGACGCAGCGCTGCGGCCGGGCCCTGCCCGGCTGAGCGTGAGCGGCGCGCGCACCCTGGAAGACGTCATCCGCTGGGGCACCAGCGAGCTGTTTGCCGGCACGCCTGACGCAGAGCCAGCAGCGGCTGCCGCTGTTGCGGCTGGCGGCGATGCTGCTGGCGAACAGCAGCAGCAGCAGCAGCAGCCGCAGGGCGCGGAGGGTGCCACGGCGGCTGGCGGTGACGTGGTCATGAACGACGCTGCTGCAGCTGGCAGCGAGGAAGCAGCCGCAGCAGCGGACGCAGCTGCCAAGGCACCTGGCAGCGAGCAAATCCAGCAGCAGCGGCTGTCGACTGCAGAAGGCTCGACCGGGCAAGAGCAGCGGCAGCGAAGCAGCGCACCTGATCACGTACACCCAGGAGCAGATGCAGCAGGTGCTGCAGCGCGGCGCAGCTGCATGCGCTGCAGCCATCACTGCGCTTGAGAACGCGCCGGCGCCTTCGCCGCGAGCGAGCGACTCTGCTGCCGCCGCCGGCGGGGGTGCTGCGCTGGGTGCTGCTGCAGCTGTCGTGGCTGCTGTGCCGAGCGACCTGGGTCCTGGGCTTGAGATGGCGCTGGTGCGGCTGTGGCCTGATGTGGAGAGGCGGGTGGACGATGACGCGGGTGAGGCGGCTGCTGCTGCGCGCTGCTGCTGCCGTGAGTAGTAGAGCAAGACTCTGCAGTCTGCTGTGCAGATGTGTGATGCGGTGTTGCCGTGTGTTGGTGACATGGGGGTCGCAGTAGTTGCGCAGTCACCCGCTTGGGTTGTGTGCCGCCTTCATTGTGTGGAGCTGTGCTTGCTAGCATCGTGCTGCAGCTTCTTACTTTTGCCAGCGAGTGCTGACATATGTGCTGCTTGTCCTTCTGTTGCCTGCCTGCTGCAAACGGCGCTGCATTTGCCATCCAACAGTTGATGGAGATGAGGAGGAGGATGCAGACGCAGCAGCAGTAGATGAGGAGGAGCACGGGCAGGAGGCGGATGCAGGCCTGGACAACGCAGGTGCCCTGACACACCTCAACCGCTCCGACAGCAGCGCCGCTACTGGGCAGTACTGGGCGGCGCTGCTGCGCAGCCGTTGGGACTGCTTGCGCAGGGAGGAGGGGTTGCTGGATGCAGACGGTGGCCTGTTGGAACCTGGCGGTTCAGACGGCGGTGGTTTGGGGCACGCGGGAGGCAGCGGCTCAGGCGGGCAGCTGCTGGGACGCAGGAGCCGCAGCGGAGGCCTGCTTGCGGGTGACCGGGAGATGGCAGATGCCGATGATGGTGGGTGGGGTGAAGCTGGTGAAGGAGAGAGCGAGGAGGGATATGGCGAGGAGCAGGATGCAGTAGGGGCGCAGCATCCGCTTGCAGGACAGCATCACGGAGCGACCGGGGCTCACCACCATTCGGGTTCTGCGCTGCTGGGATCCAACGGCGAGCAGCTGACGCACTACGCCGGCCATGCATCAGGGACGCTTGGCCAGGCTGGCTACGCAGCAGCAGCGGGCGACGCAGCTCAGGGCCCGATGGATGCGGAGGGCGCGTCCGCGCGGCTTGGCGGCAGGGGCGCGCGGGGCGGCGGCCGCGGCGGCCGTGGCGGCAGGGGCGCCCCAGGCGGGCGCGGCGGCGGGCGCGGCATGCGCCGCCGCCGCACGGACGACGACACCTTCTACACGCCGCCCGGCATGACCGTCGCCGCCGAGCTCAGCCGCATGGGCAGCGCCGGCGGCGGCGAGGCGCCGGCCGGCCCGCTCGGCGCCGCCGTGTCTGCCGCGGACCGGCCGGTCAAGCGCCGCAAGCGCGGCGGCGGCGCCGCATGGGGCGGCGACAGGACGGCAGCCGGTGCGGGGCCTGGCGGGTATGCAGCGGGAGGAGGCGCGGACACAGCGCTGCGGGGGCCGGGCGGCGGCCCTGCAGGGCTGGGTGGCGGCCACCACCAGCACCTTCACGCGCAGGCGGCAGCGCTTCCCGGGGCTGGACGGGCCGGACGGCGACGCTGTGCGCAGCCTGCGCATGCAGGGGCAGGTGCTGCGCGAGTTTGCGCGCATGGAGGCGGTCAAGGCGGCCTGCCAGGACCCTGCCAGCCACGAGCACGCGATCGCGATGCGCGCGTTCCAGCGCATCGAGACGATCGTGCAGGTGGGCTTGGGCTTGGGCTTGGGACTGGCGGCAGGTGTGCGTGTGCGCTGGGGTGTGGCCTCACGGCAGACACAGACACACATGCTGCAGGGTCAGGGTGCCAACAGCCTGTTTGTGAATGCTCATGTCAGCCGTGTGGGCTGCGGTTGGGGTGGCCCAGCAGCCTTCAGTCAGCCTGCCTCATCCTCATCAGGCCATTGATGCCAACAGGCTTTGCTGCTGCTGCTGCTGCTGCTGCTGCTGCTGCTGCTGCTGCTGCTGCTGCTGCTGCTGCTGCTGCTGCTGCTCCTTGCAGGAGTTGGGCCTTGACACGGAGATCGTGGCAATGGCCTGCCAGGCTGCCGAGATCCTCATGATCATGAGACAGGTGCGCACACGCGCGCTGGCAGCGGCAGGAAGCATGCAGCACGACCCTGCTCGGCAAACCATGGCCCGCTATGTTGCAGCCAGCCGTGCGTGCTTGGGATGTGCTGTGCTGTGGTCTGGGGGCTGAGGGTTGATGTGGCTGTTGATGTGCCAGCTGCCTTCCTCCTTCCATCATCCCTGGCCACCATTCCTGGCCGCGCCCGACTGTGACTGCCGGAAGACACTAGGCCCTTTGCCTTGCAGGACAGCAGCTTGGCCACAGATTGAGACACAGACACGCTGCCGCTCCCCCTTTCAGCGCTGCCCCACTCCCTCCCCGTCCATGCCACGCGTGCTGCCACATGCCTGCAGGAGGATGAGGCGCCGAGCGACTTCCAGGACTACAGCCTGGTCACGCTGGTGGGCGCGGCGGCGCACCTCATGCACCAGCCGCTGGGGGACGGCGGCGGCCTGGAGGTGCTGGCCGCGCGCTACGGCCACGACGCCAAGGCGCTGGACCAGGTGCGCTGCTGCTGCCGCTGCTGCTGCTGCTGCTGCTGCTGCTGGGTTGAACATGCGGGGTTGGATGTCGCCTGCGGGTGTATTTACGTCCAGGATGGAGTGAGGATGCAGTGCCTGGATGTTGTGGCAGCGCATTGCAGCCAATGGTGTGCCGCTGGCCAGGTGGGGAAGGTTGGTGCCTGCAGCGAGATGGCAGCTTGTCGCTCCTCCAAGCTGCCACAGGCTGGTTGAGGTGCGCGTGGCTGTGCAGCTCCCGTGAGTGTTGAGTGCGGGCAGGTGCTGAGGTGTGACCGCACTCTCAAGGTGCAACCGAGGGAGTTGTGCGCAGCGCAAACCTTGTGCTGCTGCTTGCACAGCCGTGCCTTCTGTCTTTCTGCCGCACTCATCTGCTGGTGTGACGCCCGCTGCGCGTCGCGCGCAGGTGTTCTGGCACATCCTGACCAAGCTGGCCTACTACCGCGAGCTCACGCTGCGCATCGACCACATGGCGGCAAAGGGGCTGCTGGACCCTGCAGCGCTCGCAGCGGCTGCTGCTGCAGGGGGTGAGCCTGCGCTGCAGTGCTGCCGGCATGTGCACGCCAGCCTGAGCGTGTGCCACGACTGCCTGCGGAATGGTCCATCGCCACATCCACGGTGCATATGCACCTGCCCCCTTCGCTGAATGGCGCACACGCCCCGCAGCGAGACGCATCCTGGCTTGCCGCCGTCCGGTCCGTCCACAACTTGCGTCGTCACACGCGGTTTTGCCGTGCTGTACCGCAGGTGCCCGAGGGCGAGGACGCCTCCCGTCACTCCGAGCTGCAGGACAAGACGGCGGCGGGCAGCGGCGGAGCCCTGAGAGGACCCGCAGGTGCCGCTGGTGCTGACCGTGCACACCTTGGCGGCGGCGCAGCAGCAGGCCTCGACGCTCCTGCTGCTGGCGCCCACGCAGCAGCAGACGCTGCCGCAGCGGCGGCTGCAGCAGCAGGTGCAGGGGTCAACGAGGTCGACAGCTTCGGGCACAAGCTCGACGGCATCCTCGCTGCTGACTTGACCAACGACGCGCTCAGCCAGGGCAGCCTGGACACCATCCCGCTTGGGCCGCTGGCCACGCTGATGCCGCTGCTGCAGATGGCAGGGCAGCTGAACGACCCGGCCATCAAGCGCGCGCTGAAGCAGGTGCGGGGAGGTTGGGTGGCGCGCCGCACAGCAACCTGCCGCAGCCTGCTCGCAGCAGCAGGGACAGGCGCCTGGTGCTGGCGGGACATACACCAGCTGCACGGGACGCAGGGACATGGGCTGTCCTCTGATTGTTGCTGTGCCTGGGCTGAAACTCCACGGTTTGACTGTGTGTCGCCCCTGCTGCTTCCTTGCTGCTGCTGCTGCTGCTCCTGCTGCTGCTGCTGCTGCTGCTGCTGCTGCTGCTGCTGCTGCTGTCGTCGCGCAGGTGCGTGAGAGCCAGGAGAGCATCGTGCTGCTTGACCGCACGCACACCCTCAAGGTGCAGCAGATACAGAAGGAGTACCAGGAGTTCATGGAGCGCATCCGCAACAAGGCGCAGGTGAGGCGCAGCCGGGGTGCTCCTGGCGCCCTCAGGTGGCGACTGAACACGCTGTGGCCCATGTGGAAACACATTGAGATGGCATCTTGCAGAAGCGGAGGCGATTCAAGCTGAGACCAGCCAACACTGCGGTCCCCAGTCAGCTTGCACGACATTGCTGTATCGCCAACAGTGCACTACTCAGCAGCAGGAACACTGCTTGCCTGCTTGACCATGCCAATTCTGGGGTGCACGCTGACGCACTCACCACCTGCTGCCTCCCTGCGCGTGCTTGCGTGCTCTGCCCTGCAACAACACGCACGCTGCCCACAGAGCGCCATTGACGCTGCCAACCGGGACTACCAGAACCGCAAGGCCACCTTTTGCGCGCGCATCAACGTCATGGTGGACTACCTGAACAACGCGCTGCCCATGCAGCAGCTGCAGGCGGCAGCGCAGCACATCCAGCGCGCAACAGCAGCAGGCCCCGCAGCAGGCGCGGCTGCGGCAGACAGCGCCGCAGCTGCAGCTGCTGTTGCCGCTGCAGCAGCAGCAGCGGGCGGTGCAGCTGGCGGGGACGTCCTGCAAGCCGCCGCCGCAGCAGCTGCAGCCGCAGCTGCAGCAGCTGGCGCTGCAGCAAGCCACCCTATGCAGCCGGGAGGGTCAGCGCAGGGCGGTCCGCACAGGCAGGGCGAGCCAGGCTCTGCAGGAGGCCCCGGTGCAGCAGCAGCAGCTGCTGCGACCGAGGCACAGCTCAAGTCAGAGGTGCTTGCTGCTGCAGCCTCTGCAGCTGCCGGTGCCGCTGGCGGCCCTGCAACGGCAAACCTGGCAATGGTAGCCATGGAGCAGCATGTAACTGCGGTGAGTTGCTGCACGCTGTGCTAGGCAACCGCGCTGTGTGTGAACAGGGCCTGGTGTTGAGGCTGCTCTTCTGGTGTCTGCCGCCTGCTTATGTGATTATACCTGTCCTGTACTCTGCGTGTGAAATGCTCAGCAGTGCTGCCACAAGCTGTCTGTACTGTGGAATACACCGCTGTGCATTCAAGCCGTTTCGCTGACTTCACCACCCAGGAAACTGACAGGCTGAGGGGGGTTCCTTTGCTCGCAGGAAATCCTGCAAGCGCTTGCATCTGGGCGCCTGTCTGTCGATGCGCTGCCAGAGCAGTACAAGGGACCGCTGCTGGCGCTGCTGCAGAAGAATGCTGAACAGCAGCAACAGGCCGCAGCAGCTGCTGCAGCAGCAGCAGCCGCAGGTCAACCGCCGACTCCAGCTGGTCAACCATCCTCAGGAGGTCTCTTGGGCGGTCATGGCTTGGGCGGTTCTGCAGGTTTGACTGGGGGCCTGACCGGCGTCCCCACAGGACAGATGGTCAGCCCTGTGCTGCCATCTCGGTGGGGCTGCCGCCAGCCACATCATCAGCAGCTGCTGCGGGCATCCTTGCTGCTGCAGCACCCTCACCAGGATCTGGTGCGATGCCAGGTCAGCAGGCAGGCGGCCCTGCGGCTGTATCAGCAGGACGGCTGAACGCGCAGGGTGCAGCAGCGGCAGCGCAGCACCAGCTTGCAGCGCAGCACCAGCTTGCAGCGCTGAACGCTGGCGGCCTGAAAATGCCTGTCTCAGCAGCAGCGGCAGGCTCAGCGGCGGCGGCGGCAGCCACCGCCTTCACCAAGGCCGCTGCTTCAGCAGCAGCAGCAGCAGGCGGTTCAGGGGGCCCTGGACTGCCGGCAGTGTCTGCGCCTGGTGCACCCCCTGGGCTGACAATCTCGCTGACACCTGCCGCGGCTGCAGCTGCAGCAGCGGCATCAGCAGCTGCCGCCCGCATGGGCAGGAGTGGACCTACCTCAGCAGGACCTGCAGCGTCTGCCGCCCCAGCTGTCGTTGTCTCAGGTGGCAGCCTTGCAGCTGCTGCAGCAGCAGCCGGCCAGCAGCCACACCTTGCAATACTGACATCTGCTCCTGGAGGTGCACAGCCCAGGGGTCCTGCAAATGTACAAATGCTGCCGCAGCTGCTGCAGCAGCAAATGCAGCAGCAACAGCAGCATGCGGCAGCAGCAGCAGCGGCCGCGCGTGCAGCTGATGATGCAGCAGCAGCAGGTCAGGCCCTTGGGGTCAGGCCTCCAGGCCCCGGCTGGCAGTTGGTGCATCCAGCACAGCTGCAGCTGCAGCAGCAGCAGCAGCAGCAGTCGCACGCCCAACAGCAAGCGCCTGCATCTGTACTGCCGCCACCAGCAGCATTGGGGGCTCTTCAGGTTGTGCTGCCTGGCCATGTTCCAGCCACATCAGCAGCCAACGGCAGCCAGGCTGCAGCGGTGGCTGCAGCAGCTGCTGCTGCAGCCCAGGCACAGCAACAGCAGCAGCAGCAGCAGAACCAGCAGCAGCAGGCTGCGTGCAAGCCACTGCTGGCAGGTGTCGCACTGGCTCCCAGGCCCCCTGCAGCAGGGTTGTCCATTGCACCACCAGCGGCGGCGGCGGCGGCTGCTGGGCAGGGCGCTGCACCCAGCTTGCCACCACCCGCATCAGCAGCACCAGCGCCCACGGGCAGCCAGCAAGCAGCAGCAGCATCTCCTCGATTTGCACCAGGGTCATTCTCAGCTGCCCTGCAGGAAGCACTGGATGTGGCGCCTCCTGCAGCACCTGCTGCTGCAGCTTCCGCCATGCCAGCACCAGCAGCAAAAGAAGGGCCACCACCTACAGCAGGCAACGTGGTCACGAGCATGCCACCGCCACCTGCAATAGTTGTGCCGGCAGCAGCAGCAGGTGGTCCTGCTGGCCCTGGTCCTGCCCACAGGGTTGGCAGCCTCAGCAACTGGCTGGCTCAAGCACAGCAGGCAGAGGCCACAGCAGCAACAGCAGCAGCAGCGGCGGGCTCGCCGCGTGCTGCCTCTGCAGCAGCTGCAGCGGCGTCTGCGTCTGCGGCACAGCAGCAGCGGCGGTCGCCAGCTGCGGTGGCACCACCAGCACCGCCGCCAGCAGCATCTGCTGCGCCTGCTGCTGCAGCCGAGCCTGCCACAGTAGCGCCAGCTGGCGCGCCAGCGGGTGACACGGCAGCTGGCCAGGCACCCCAATAGCTGCTCCAGAGTATGCTGTTGGTGCAAGCCTGGGTGGTCTTCAATGCATCAAGTGCATGCACAGTGCAGTATGCAGCAGAACAGCAGTCACTCCTTCCCTGATATGTTGAGATGTCAGGGACACCTTGCACTCAGTCGAAAGTTCTGGTGCGGGCGGCATGCCCAGTGTGGTGCTGCTGTAACTGCCGCTGCTGCTGCTTGTCGTGGATGACGTGCTGTCTTGTGAACTTGTGCATTTGGGCTGTATGCTTGTTCGTGTGGTGTTGGAAAGGGTCGGAAAAGTCGCAGCATTCTAACCATAGTCCTCCTTGGGTCTGCCGGTGACTTGGTTTGGGACAGCGGTGCTTGTGTGGAGGTATATGTTGTGTGTGACCCATTACAGTGACGGTTTTGATGCGTTGGCAGTTGTGCTCGTGTAGCTTGACTGATCAATCACCGCCACTCTGACTGACCATTGCACGTGTTTTACTTTAAGCAGGCTCGGGACGAGAGGGGGTGCACAGAGCTCTGTACAGTACAGCTGCTGGTTGCTCACTCAATCAACGTCGCATGGGGCTGTAGGTTGACCACATTCATGTGAATTATCGCATCAATACTGCGTTGTTGTTAAGGTTGTGCAAGTAAAGACCGTCTCAGATTGCAAAAGGAAGGTCAGCGTCAGTGTTTTGGCTGCACAAGTGGTGGCAGCTTGCACAGCATTTAGAGGCTCTGGCAGCAGTCAGCCTTGATGCACCATTAGGCTATTCGTTGAGGCACAGGAAACATTGTCTTCATTAGCTCAGCCAGTGCTGCTGCTGTAGGCAGTATTGCTGTCATGATGCTGTGAATGGTAACATATTGATGATCCTAATGCACGGGGGAGGGGGGGGGCGCTTTCTAGGAAGGGTATGTAGGGCGGTTGGCTACACGGCGGTGTAAGATGGAAGATGAATGTGCAGGAGCTGCTGTTGGTGGCGGGGGCCCATTGTAGCCATGCATGATGCGAGCGCTGCACATGCGGCCTGTGCGTCTTGGCGTCATGCGTCATTTACAGTAAGTGCACGCAGCAGAGCTTGCATGCGGGAGGGTGGTAGGTTGTGGGGCAGTCATTTGCATGCATGCAGTGCTGTGTTTTTTCACAAGCGGCCTTCTGACGTTAGGGGCTTCGAAGTGGGACTTGGGCTGCTACCAGCGAACTGCTTGCCACCAAACTGCTGCCGCCGGCTGCCAGCAAACCAACACAGCGCGGCGCTCAGCACGTTGCGGTGTATTGTTAACTTGATCTGCTGTTAGAGTTGATTCCACGCCCGACGGCTGATTCAATCGGTGGTACTTGGCGCTCTGGATGAGCCACCAAGTTGACACGCACATACATTTATCTGGGTCTTTTTGGCAGCTGAGGGTGGATATGGCATATACCACTCGAGGATGCCATATCCACCCGAAGCGCCAAAAAAGACCCAGATAGGTGACATATCTCTGGCCTGGAGCGCATGATATCATGTGCAGTGCACTGCACGTGCAGGACAGCACACTCGGCATCTACGTCTGCTGGACCGTCAGGCTACAGTGCTATTCCAAACTTCGTAGAGCAGCCTGCAAAGGCACTGTTCCGAGCTGCCTGGCAGCCAGGGCTTGCATGCATGCACAGCAACTGCACTGCAGCATGATGCTGGCAGCTGTGCTTGCCACACCTGAACGACGACTACTTGGACACAACACATGCCACAAGGCTTTGGAAATAGTCGACAGTTGTTGATGACTGATTGATGCTGGTAAAGGGTCACATCCACATACAAAGGGCGTGTCTGATTACAGGACGCAGCAGCTGCCCTGGACACGGCCGAGTACAGAAGCAGGCACCGAGGCAACAAATTAAGCATGAATTTGTTGAAGTCGGAAGTAATCGATGGCCTGTGGCAGGAAGGGACAGTAAGCACAAGCCCGCGGTTTTGGCGTGTTGGCGGGTAACAACATTAACATCCAATGGTAGTGTAGCTCCCTCACTTCAGGTGGACCATTGTTCCGCCCTCTGTAGCATCTTCAAGGTGCCTCAAAGCATTTTCACCGGCACCATTTGCCTCTGCTACATATCTCTGTCCTTCCGCCGCATTGCCTTGTTACATGCTATATAGCTGCCGAAACATAAGCCGTATTTGGGCAGCTATATCCCATATCCTGCAACCTATTTCCATAACCTGCCAGCTATTTTCCATATCCTGTTGAGCAATATGCAGCTCCCACGGCTCCAGGTCAGCCACAGCCAAAAGTGCAAGATTCATGCTGACCATCAGCACATGGCACATGCTAATGACAGCGTTACACATCATTACTGCCATGCCAGAACTGTGCACATACCAAGGTCAAAAGGCACCGATTGGTTGCAATTGGGACCCAAGAAATATGAATGTGCTTTGTAACAATGCAACCCAACATGCCACATGCTGGTGGCGCGCTTGCACACATCTCCTGCAAGCAGAACTACCACCCGTGAACCAGCATGGCAAGTGCAAGATTGATGCTCGGCACACCCGCACTCCCGTCATGGTAGCGACTGCTCTTGCTGGCCGTTGATGAGTAGCGGTAGCATGGCCTTCAGTGGGTTGGTCCAGCTGAGCACCTGCACGCAGGTAGCATACACTCAACGTGAGCAACGCACCATGAAATGGACAGCAGAGTACTCCACGCGGTTCACACCAACAAAGCGGGGGAGGCATGGAGGGACTGCAGTGCAGCATGCACCACATGGCTGCATGAGCACTGCCTTGCAGGACAGTCAACTGAACAAAAGCGCATGCATGCATACGGTTGCCTCAGCAGGCCTAACAGCTGTGCCGTCCATCGCCAGCTCCTCACCATTGTCCCCGTAGAAAATTGCGCTGCCTGGTGTAGCAGGGTTGCACTGCACATCAGCAGTCAGACCCATATGTCTGGAAGGAGATGCACACATGCGCACATAGGAAATGTCGCCACGCCAACACCGCCACAAGTTACAAAGTACGCTCACGGGTACTCCAGCTACAGCGCTCACAACACTCTAGCTCCCAATGCATTTCTGTATGCGTTGCCGCGAGCGCCAGCTGCCACCGACGTACACCAAATGTGGCACAGCACCAGAGTGCAGAGTAGGGTCTGTGGCAGCACCCGCGGCAATGGGTGCGCATGTGGACTTTCAGAGATGCTGGACATTTACCATGCTTGGCGCCGCTGGCCAACTGCAGAGGCAGCTGCTGACGAGCACACTGCTGCATTGTGCTGCTGCAGGGAGCGCTCTACAGAATAACTGTATCTCACCTGCGCTTGTAGGGTGCCATTCACTGGAGCATGCGGTGCAGGGCTCACACAGCGCAGGTGACGAGGAACTCTGCAGGCACGTAAAAGCTGCATCGTAAACAGCGGGTTATAATTTTATGCAGTTGCAGGGCAAGGTTGTCCCTAAGTGCCAAGCATGTTGAGTGTGATGATGCAGTGCACTGAGGGCATGAGGCACAGCAGCTGGTACAGCAAGTCTTGAGGTAGCGCAAAAAAGACTAATTTCGGATTTATTGGTGAGCAGACTCACACATGTGCTGCCGTGAGTGCAGCCGTAGTGTCGTAACAACCATCGAACCGCAAGTGACAGAATCAGCCTCAAACCCTCCAACAGATTACTCGACTTCTGCTCGTTGATCTTGAATGTGCAAAAATCTGAAATGAAAAATTTAATTTAGTGCACGCAGCCAGGTGAACGTGGCAGGTGCTTCTCGTTACCGGCCCGGGTTGCAGGAACACGCTTTTGCAACAGGGTTATGTTTTGTATAATTTGATAATATACAGAGTCTTGGTTCCGTGGAAAACTGTTGTGCGTAACCTTGGTATGTGTGACGGTGCGCTACAAGGGTTAAAATTGCGACAAACATCCTGTCACCACACAACATGTAAATGGCTGCAGGAATACATATATTGCAGAGCACAATGCAGCAAATGCGGCACTCACATGCTAAGATGGGGCCCCCGCCACCATGGCTGTCTTGAACCACAGATCTCTGCTCTTCTACTTCTCTTCCTCGCTAGTTTCTCTAGTATCACCTGCACTCAAATTTTAACCTGGGTCAGTGCTGCTCGCGGCCATGATAGCGGGGAGCGAGCATTGACGGCCTTCGTCTCTCTTGTAGTCGGCTTGAGGTAGCCCAGTCAAAGTGGTAGTGTCAGTGACAGTGTCTTCAGGTAGACCTCGTGGTGTAGTTCAGTTTTTCCTCGCAACAAAGCAGGACAAGCAAAAGCCTTTGTTTATATTGTGGTGGGGGAATGCATGTATGACTGGCGATTGCCGACCGTTACACATTTTTGCTGTTGTTGTTGCTGGTTGCTTCGGATGTCTGTTTTCAAAGTTATTTTTGTCGTCCTTTATTAGACAACGGGCGCTAGGCGCTCCCCATTGGCACTGTGTCAAGTTACCAATGGGATTGTTATAATGCAGTCAAGAACTAATTTTCACTACAATGGTTAGAGCACTCCCTGCTTTGCAGCTGTGACATGCAAATAAAAAGTGCTCTAAACAACTTTGCTGCCAAAACAAGTAAATTTGTCAACTTACAATATGACCAAAAGCACAGTCATGCAGCCAAAAAGCACAGTCATGCAGCCAAAAAGAAAGAACATTGTCAAACAATGAACACAATGCTTTTAACTATTTTGCAAGCTAGAGGGCCCAACAAAACTACCAAAGGCCTGTGCTATCCAGCAAGAAAGCCAAAAAAAACCCAAAATCAAAATTCACAGTACATGCATAGATACTTCCGGGAATACCTCTTCACATTTTCTCACGATGGCACCGTAAAACAACAAACAGTTGAAAGAGCCAAACATGTCTGGATATAATCTGAGAAAACGCAGTAACTTCACACGCAGTTTTTTTATGAGGGTAGCCCTGGGCTTGCATGCGTGCAAGTAGAAGGCCACACTCAACACTGAAATTCTCCCTGTCCTGAATCAACTCTCTGTACCTATGCAGTCGACCCATTCAAATGCTGTTGCCCACATTTTTTCCTACATTGTTTGAAACATGGTTACATTGTGCTATCGAAATACCGTCATAGCACTTCTCCCGTTGCTGATCATGGAGGATAGAGTGCGACTGCACGCTTCTAAACCATAAGCCAGTCCCCTCCTCTTGCATCCATTGTGCCTTTGAAATAATACGTATATCTAATGGTAATGTTAGCAAAAACCACATGTCAGCATTTGTGGGTTCCAACACCAAGTTGCCGTGAGGATACACATCGCTAATCAGACCTCCAGGAATTTTATAATCCGTATATTACAAGAATTAAAAAATGGATTGCAGGCAGCCGTAAGGTCGTCCACAAACCGGCGTGTGAAACGAAAAGATTTTAAAACATACATGGCCAGGCTGCCGTTATATGCTGCATTTTCTGGGTGACACGAAACCCAGACAGGCACAGTGGGTTGCTGTTCCATTTCAAAAAGGTGGCGTGCAACAATATCACCCCCCGCAACAGGTGGAATTTCACAACAAATCAACCAGATCTGTTGTAAAAAGATGTACTCGTAATTGAAAAGTAAATAGTTTGCCATGAAGACTGCAGGGTTGATACCCTCGGGTATGCCCTGTGTTTGATGGTTAACAGCTTCGCCAAAAGTAACATATGCATGAGATACTAGCAAATTCACCATGTTGCAGGCTTCAAGTCAAACGAGTAAAACTCCTGATAGTTATCATCAACACCTAGCCTGCTGGTTTTCATGCCTGACCTATCTTCACCGTGACCATCATACTCCCCATATTTGTCATGCACACAATGCAGAGTGGTTCCAAGATCCAGCCACTCCGCTGCTTGGTGTGTAAACCTATGAACTTTAAATAAGCGCTGTGTTGCGCCATGCTTGCGCCATACCAAAAACTCCAAAATCCAGTTCAAAGCCCGGATCAAATCAGCTTGTGGGATGTTGGTGTAGAGCCTTGCAAAATCAAAACCCTGCTAACCAGCTTGTGGGATGTAATGTAATGTATGTAATGTAATGTAACCACCATTTCCAACAAAAGTCTCTTCCGATACGCGACTATTAAAATTGCCAATCATTTCAACTATCTGAGCCGACCTTGTTACATACCAAGGATCGTCAGTGTGCCACTCTACCCCAGCTTTCAGAAGCATATGATGCCATTCCCTTACCAAATCCACATGTATGGCTCTGAAAAGACTTGTCATCAATAAAGCCACCGGTTTAAGACCATTGTCACCACTGCAGGCAAGGAAACGCATCTGCAATGGTTTCTTATGGAATTTTACCAGCGCTTTTGCATAAGGCAGAATCTCCAGTTTTGCCTGTAACCGTTCCTGGGCTGACATTGCAACCGTGGGGTAGATGCAATAAACTTCACCTGCTAGCGTACTGATCGCATGCAACAACGTCTCTGCCACCACCTGTACAGCGGTCTTGTCATGCATACCATAAATGCGAGAGAAAAACCAACTACTTAGATCTCGTGTAAGAATTTCAACATAAAACTTAGCACAGCAGACTGCATAGTTTGTTGCCAACTTGTCTGTTGTGGTAACAACAAAATGCTTGTGTAAACGCCGGCTGTGCGACTTAAATCTGTCATCCCATTGTGGAAAGACAGTACCTGGCTGGTGTGCTTGACTTGCACTGCTAAAAGCAATGCCATCAGCACATTTGGGTGTGTGCGGTTGACCCTCCACATGATCAACAACTGCATGTAGATGCGCATCTACCCAACTCAACATTGCAACAACATCTTTGTGAATGGTCTTGGTTTTGTTTACCAAATGTTCCAAGCCATCCCTCAAGTTTTCTACTACAGCCATTCGTACTGTCTGATCCATGATCACTGTACCTTTGTTTGGTCTGTACTTAAAACCCATTCCAAACAAAGTGTGCAAAGTACGAGGGGCTCCCTTCAAAACAGAAGGCATGCAGGTGACAATATGATCATCAGTTCCTGCAGCTACCAAACCTGCATCCCTGAACCATTGACCCACAAGTGCTTTATGACCAAGGCACTCGGTATTACCGATGCTGTCTATGTCAGTTTGGGTGAGTGTTTTTGCTATCTTGGGAGCATTCACGAATTGGAGGCCTAAAGGCTGGGAGTACTGATATTCCATAATTGGCCATCCATTTTTCAAAAATTGTGCACGCATATCCTGCGGCAGTAGGGCAGCTATGTTCGGGTCGCGGAAAGCAGCCCCGAAATTTATGCTGTCATACACCGAAGATGAATGTTCAAGAATGGTGATGGTCCTCTCTGCTCGAGTGCCTGGTGGCCTTCTGCCGTAGCGATCAGCCAGAACATTGTCAATCATATCATTTCAGGCGTGGTACAAAGTCCATCGGACAAAGGTACTGACCCCTTTCATCCACATGTGGAGTGTGTTGTACAACAGACTGACCGTTTTGGTCCACACCAGCCCGCAAGAAGCAGCTCATGCGTACCAGCGTCTTGCGTTGGTAGCGATCAAAGAATATGAGGTAGTTTGCATCATGCAAACGATCATGCATCCATGCTTTGTAGCACACAGTCACCCTCTGGCAATGTTGCATGAACCAAAGTTTCTTGCTACAGTCAAGGGCACGGGCTGACTGGTGTGCTTGTAAAGGAACGGATTTAACGGCTCCTGGGCTCCAGGTAAATGCAAAACGACATACCTTCAAAGCAATGCTTGACCAGGAGCGGCCCGCTCAAGCTCTCCTGGTGCTCCGAGTGTGCTGCCATGCAGGCAAGCTGGCCAGCATCAAAGCATCATCTTCATACGCACCTGTACCGCAAACCCGATTTCAAAACAGCGGCAGTGTCAACGAGAGTAGGCCCGAGCGGACCAACTCTCGGACGCCTTCCTCCAGGCATTAATAGCGTCCTGCCCATCCAGCTGCAGAACCCCGCGGTGTCACTCGATCCCGGGGTGTAGGGGCATCATCCAGAATACATCATCACAACATCCTCGCAAATGTTAGCTGAGTAGCCGCAGCAGCAACAGCAGTTTCACTGAGAATCGTTCTGTATCGTGATAAGCAGCAACAGTGTAACCCAGCAGTGAAGCACAGCAAGTCATAATATGTATTGCATTGTTGTGTTGCTTGTATGCAGTAGCTTTGTGAGCAGATGTTGTGTTGAAACCATACGGAGCCATGGACTTATAACGATCAATCCATTGCTGCTCGCACCTCAAAACGTTATATATCCTTATACTATAAGAAGGGACAATTCGTAAAAATCTGTGCAAGGGACCAAAAGTTCGTTCGTAATCTGAATTGCAACATCCTACAACCAGACGCGGATTTTTACAAACTGCGTGTAATTACACTTATAAGCGCTACGTTCATACCACCACGAAAGCACCCGATCCCATCAGAACTCGGAAGTTAAACGTGGTTGGGCTTGACTAGTACTGGGTTGAGGGATCACCTGGGAACCCCGAGTGACGTAGTGTCCTGTCCCCCCAATGAGCCTCTCGTTGGCTCCTGAATGGGGTTCCCACTCCTTGTTGGGTGGAGCATGTAATGTAATGTAATGTAATGTAATGATTTCTGTGCGTTTTGCTCCTCGCAGAGTTTTGGCAGGACGTGGCGCATGAGCTCTTCAAAGACTCTGGTAAGTCGTTCGCCGCTGCTTTGGTTGTGGCAGTAGCAGCTGGCGCGGGAGCGTGGTGGCACGGCTTGGCAGCACCGGTGCTGCCGCTGTGCAACAACGAACCTCGTGAAACATGTGAGTGCACACAGATTTGCGTATACCTAAACTTGCAATTTCTGTATGAACGTGCAGACGACGAGGACACGTGCAAGACAAAGTCCCCCGACAGCAGCCCAGCTGGATCTGACGAGTCCGAGGTGGCCAATGCAGGTGTGTGCACTGACAACGCGGGTGCGTTTGGTGGTTGCGCCCTCGGCTGTTTGCTCCGTGTCTGTAGCTAAAAAAATAGCTGCTGTGATGCCTAGCACCTGGTTCGAGAGTGGCTGATTGATTGCAGCCTGCTGTGGAAAGGCGTGTTGTCACATTGGTTGCGTGCGCCTGCACATCACTTGCATCGCCTGCTTCTCTGTGCAGGCGAGGACGACATTGGCAACACAGACCCACATGGCAGCATCACATTTGAAGTTGATGAGGAGTCTGAGGTGACCTGTGCAGGTAGGTGCTGCTGTGGCTGCGTCGGCTGCTGTTGTGCTGTTTTTATTGGTATGGCTGCCTGGCAGGGCTTGCTTGCACTGCAGCAGTGTTTCCACTAAACTAAAAGCAGTAGTGCAGCATTGGTTACTGATGTAGAAAAACTGTATAATGGTGTTGTCTGAGACTGTGGCTGGATGCTTGCAGCGTGTTCTGCAAGGGGCAACAGCTGATGTTGTCACAAGACTTTTGTCCTCCTGAACAGTTTGTGCCCCGCCTGCTGACCTGTGCAGATGGTAATGAATGACAACACAGAGGTCTCCTGGCAAGACCGCATAAAGCTGCTCAAGTGCAACACCAAGGTCACAGGGTTGTACAACTGTCAGTATGGTAAGGGGCTGCTGTGTAAGACAGTTTGTGGTTGTCAAGACAAGTGCTCTGCTATGGTTGCACACTTGTGTGTGCATGCCGGCCCAAGTGCTGTGTAAGCCATGGTGTCTGCAGGTATTGCGTGCACGTTACTGGTGTAACAGTGTAGTAGATTACTATTGCATGGAATGGTACCCATGGCATGGTGAAAAAAGTGATTGCTGACAGGCTAATGTATATATGTGTTTATAGCAAGCACCCTTTGCAAAGTGATGTGAGCGAACATGTGCTGTATCTGATGCGCTGCTGCAGGCCTTTTCAAGAAGTTGCAGCGCCACACCACCAAGGTGCCCACCCGCCGCACTGCCCAGCAAAAGCGGCGGAAAGTGTGCGCCAATCAGGCGCCGCCTGCCTGTCCACCTGATGATTGGGGACAGCCACCGGCTTTGAAGCAGCATCAGCCAGCTGGTGGTGGCTGGCAGTGGCGGCTGGCAGCTGTCGTGCGTGTGTTGCTGCACATCGTGGTGCTGCTCGGTGCTGCATCATGCTGCGGTGCTGTCTTGTTCAGTGCATTCATGCTGTCCGCCGGGGACAGCATGAATGCACTGAACAAGACAGCACCGCAGCATGATGCAGCACCGAGCGGAGGGGACAGCAGAGTGGGGCACAATGCATCACAGCACAATGTGATTGCTGCTGCACGCTTGCACAGCATGCTGGAGTGGAGCACTGTGCTGCTGTGGGCGAGTGCGTGTGTGATGGCATGTTGGGTGCGGCAGCTGCAGCTGTGCAGCTGGCATGGTGGGGGCTCACACTGTTGCAAGGGCATGCGTGGCAAGCGTTCATGGCGTGGCCGCAGCAGACTTTGTATCGGCTGCCACATGGCAATGTGTGTGCTGCTATTGATTGCCTCTGCTGGTGTTTGTTGTATTGCAGCTGCAAAGTTGGGCAACATGTCTTCAGTGCTTGGTGTCTCCCGCGCAGTTGCTGAGGAGGACACATGTGCTGCTGGTCCACCTTTGTATCCTGCAATGTGGCTGGCAGAGATTGCTGGCAGTGTGGTGGGTTGCGCCTGTGGCTGTGCTGCTCACATACGTTGGTCACAAGCATCAGCTGCAGGTTGTACCTTACGTCGGCGTGGCTGCTTTAGGCATATGTACCGTGTTGCAATTGGTTACACCTGGTCGTGCCGTGCAGCTGTGGGCGGGGTGCTGCTGCTGCTGCATGTGTTAGTGCTGCGCTGGATTGGCGCCCGGATAGCATTGGTGACTGCGATTGGCCATGGCTCACATAGCATGGTGCAGAATGCAGGGGGTGTCATGCCATTGATCGTGCATCTTGTGCAATACCTGCAGCCAGCAGATGCTGTAATTGCTGGGCTGCAAGCTGTGCAGGTTGGATTGTGCTTATGGGCGGGTCACTGTGCTTGGAAACATGTGACTGCTGTGAAGTGCATGGCTGACGCCATGTACAAACGTGTTTTGTTGGCAGTATGGGGTGGTGCATGTACGTGTCGTGACCCCAAATTTCTGGCACGGCGGCGAGGCACCCTCTCACGTAAAGGTAGGGTTGCTTTACGCCGTGCGCTGCATGCCGTGCACAGCAGCATGTTGGAGTGCTGGGTTGCCACGGAGGCCGTTGCGACACATGCTGCAGTATGTGTTTGCACTGCTGTGGCAGTGTTGGTGAGTGTGTGTGCTGCAGTAAGTTTGGGATGGTTGTCTGCGGCACAACTGCTGCACATCAGCATGTATTGCGCACCAACTGCTGCTGGTTTTGCAGTTGTTAAGCAGTTGGCATTTGTGTGGCGGTTGAGCAGGTGTGTCAGCATGTTGATTAAGCTGCGAGTGTATCAGCACAACTTGCTGAAAATCGCTGCTTTGTTCAATGTAAGGTTATCAACAAAAGAACCTGCTGCTGCACCCTTGTGTTGTTTCAAGAGTAGGCAGCTGTTGCGTATGCGCCATGTACAAAAGCTGTCTCGCTGGAGCGTTGTTATTGCTGTTGTGCTGCTGCTGTGTATGCCCCAGATTACAGCAGGCAGCCCAACGTCTGTGGTGACAGCTACTGTTGGTGCTGCTGCCAGTGCTTGGCTGCCTGGTAGTTTCAATGAGGCATGGACTGTTGATGCTGCAACATCTGCCGGCTTGGAGATTGGTGTTGGCTTTGCAGCCGGTGCTGCTGTGCAGGCCACTGTTGCCAGCATGCAAAGCATGGTTCACATGGCGTGCAGGCAACAAAAAAAAGAAGGGTTACAGCAGGTGACGCATGCAGAGGTGCGAGGTTTCAGGACAATATGGGGAGCATGCAGTGCCCTAACAAATAATAGCCAGGAGCAGCTGCAGAGAATGCTGGAACACCCTGCACTGGCCTGGTCACTAGAAAATTTAGATGATCCATCATTTGCTTCTAGTGCTGAGTCCCGTGCACGTCATGTGCGGGTGTGGCGACAGTTTGTGGCTATTGCGGTGGCTGTGCTGGGTCCTGAGCGATGCCGTGCTTTGCAAGGGGCTGTGTTGATAACGCATGAGCATGAGTCAGCTACTGGGTGGCCGTCCAACACTGGTGTTGTAGCTGCAGGTTGGCCATTTACACAAGATGAATGGCGAATGTGTGTCAAAGGTGCTGTTGTTGCTGGTCACACACGCACCGCTAAAAGCTTGCAGAACTGGATATCTAATGTTGTCACAGTCGGCATGCGTTTCAAGTTGGCAGCTGAAAGGCGGGCGGATCCATCAGTGCAGTTACGTGCTGATAAGTGGGATCCACGTGTTGTGCATGCGGTTCTGCATAAGTCACTCACAAAGTTGGTAAGACAGCACTTTGATGGCAGTGTTGCCAGAGTTGATCATGCTTTGCCAAGTGAGATGAAGGCAGCTTTGCGTAGCTTGAATCCATGCACTCTTGTTGGTGCATATGATCTTGCGTTGTTATCTCTTGCCAGCTGCTCTGGCAGAAGAGGGCCAACACTGCTGCACATAATGATGCAAGATGTGGTTTGGACAGTGACTAGCACAGCAGTTGGACAGGTTTCCGCCCTGCATGTGAGCATGGGTATTCGATGCAGCTACAAGAAGTCCATGAGTGAACAGGGCAAGCGTGTTGTTATGCAGGACTCCACTGGCCCCACTGTGTTGGACACTGTAGACCTTGAGCCATCTTTGCTGTGCCTAAACTGGGCTGTACTGATGGGAGTTGTACTCCCGGGGGCTGTGGATGAATGCCAGGCAGGTGACATCATCCGTCATGTTCCTGGCACTGAAAGATGGCCTTTGTTCCCAGATATGACCATTGAGGGCCGCATTTTGTATGGTCTTGCTTTGACAGATCAGCAGATGCGTGAAAAGGTGCAGCAAGTGAAACGCCGCAGCGGTTTGGGTCACTTGCGTGGTGGATTGCGCATGTGCCGCAGGTCTCTTGCAAATGCCATCTTGGGGTACCAACTAACCAAGGATATTGCTGGGGTGCAAGGTGCAGTTGATGCTGCTTCTGTTGCGGGCGGGTGGTCTCAAGGAGTGGCCGGCAGCAGCAACACCATGCGTCAGGCCTATTGTGCACAGGCCACTGAAAACTTGCAGTCTCACATGTCCAACGTGACTAATGGCAGGCATGTGCATCCACGCATGCTTGCGGTGAGGCATGCTGTTGCCGCAGGTGTGCCTATTGCAGATGATGATGAAGACCGTGAAGCATATGTGCCTGTTGAGAGCAACGGCAGGCAGGTGCCAGGGTTTGTGGTTGTGGTTGTGGTGCAATCCATGCTGAGCAATCCATTGTTTGTGGATGCTACATGGCAGCTGCTGGGCGCGTTAGCGCACATGCGTAACGTTGTCTGCAATGATTCGACACTGATGCCTAACAGCCGGTACCAGTCCATCAACAGCGGCATGAGCGCTCTGGTGGCTAAATGGGTAAACGGCAAATCACGAAAGTTCAGCGGCATACATCGTTTTGGCTTGGATGCAGCACATTGGCATCAGTTAGCTGCACATGGCAGTGATGGGCCAGCTGTGGTTGTGCAGGTTGCATGGTCAAATCTTGTGCATCAATTTGTGCACAACAGTGTTGTGCACAGTGCTGGGCGAGTTTTCAGCACAGATGTTGTGCGCACTGCAGGGTTTACGGCTGTGTCCCATAGCAGCAGTGCTGATGGCTGTGTGTCAGGTGTTAGTGTTGAGTGTTTGACAGCCGCAATGGATGTGTTTGATCTGCATAAAGATGCGTTCGTGTGCTGGCCACATGTGCAGAGTGTGCAGGGGGGATGGCCAAAAAAGAATGTTGAGGACAACAGGGGTTACTTGAGCCAGCAAGTTGGCTTGAGGTTTGTCGTCAGATGCTGGCAAGATCCTGCCCTACAACGCTGGGTGGTGCCACGTATGAGTAGTGCAGGGTCAGTCGTAGCATGCACTGGTTGGACACCTAGCAGTCAAGGTCAGGCTGCTGGGCATGCAGGTGTGCATGGCAGCATTGGTGCCGGCACTGGTGGCAGTCATGGGTTGATGTTGGTGCCATCAGGAATTGCGCATCCCGGCGGTCTCAATGACGGCTGCGATGGGGATGATGTTGAGAATGTCGTGTGTGAGGAGTGTGGTAGTGGTCAGGCCCCTATCACCTTGTTGGCCAGCAAGTGGCTTTGCCAGCCCTGTTTGTGTCGTGCAGGTCAGCAACGCGAGCAGACAGTGATACCGCCTGCAGTTCAGCACGTGCACAAAAGTGGGCACGGGCAGCATGCTGCTGCAGATAAACATGGCATTGGACTTCATTCAGCATGCGTGTTGCTGCTGGTACTGCAGATGCTTACACGCATCTGCCCGCACCCCTTGCAATTCCACTGTACGTGCCAGTACACAACAGGCGTTGTGCAGCAGGTGTGGTGTGGTGTGCGGTGAAGCAGCAACGCCGCCTTGCTCACTGAACGGGCAGCCCGCGTGCTTTCGATGTTTTTCGCGTTATAGCGATGAGTTTCGTGCAGCACCTGTGCGGGTGCCTGGTGGGAGCAGTACTGCGGGAGTGCAGCGTCTGTGGGATTCCAACGCTGTTGTTGTTGGCCACGCAGCAGCCGCTGCACCAAGCAGCAGAGCTCGCGGCAAACGCAGGCAGGCCAGCGATGGTGTGACGTGTGGTGATTTGAAAGAAGGCATAAGGGTTCACAGTAATGACATAACAGGTGCCAAGCAGCAAGTGCGAGTGACTGTATTTGGTGATAGCAAAGCCACCCGCCAGGTATCGCTTGGCAGTGCATCGGTGGAAGGACTAGATGACAGCAACCTTGTTCAGGTGCAGCTGTTTAGAGATTGTTTACAAGTGTTGCTTGTTGGCTGGCAGGGTGTTGTTGTTGCCCGCTCATCTTATGCTGAGTTGTCCAGCATACCGCGTGGACGTTGGACAGAGGTTTGGGAGCGCTTCATATTTGCCTGTAGGGCTTGCATGAATATGATGCCGCGGCTTGTTTTGAAGGGAACCGAGGCTGCTTTGAGAAATTTTGTAGCTGGTAGGTACATGCTGCCAGATGGTGTGTTGGCTTCTTGGCAGGCTGATGTATCAGGGCTTAAGCAACTGGTTGATGCAGATAAGCCTTGTAAGCGCAGCCCACGTGTGCGCAGCAAAAGAGAAGTGAGTGTTGGCGGTGCTAGCCATGCATCAGCATCAGCCTGGGAAGACAATGAGGATGCTGTGGGTGGTTGTACAGCAAGTGGGGTGGGGCAGAAACGTTCTGTGGCAGATGTTGATGATGTTGAGTACGCAGTTGAATCAAGGCCACGATGCTCAGAAGAATTTGATGCTGGCATGGCACAGCATGGTGCAGCTGCTAATGCTGGTGCTGCTGCTGCTGCTCCTGCTGCTGGTGGTGGTGCATCTGGCTTGCACCTTTTGGCACAACCCCATGATTTGCACATTGTCCCACACTTTGATGCTGGCATGGCAGGGCATAATGTCGCAGCAGCCGGTGGGTGTGCCGGGTCAGGTGTGCACCTTACATCATTGCGTGATATACAGGCAGCAGCTGCTGATGATGCATCTGAAATGGACCTAACAGCACTGCCTAATGTACCTGACTGCGCAGCACAGGGTGATGCTGGCATGGCACGCCAGTATGGCGGTGCTGCTGCTGCTAGTCGGCCTGTGTTAGGGCACGAGCATCGCTTGCTGCATGGGCCAGACACGCACATATTGCAGTTTGCACAACTTTGTGGTGCTGGCATGGCTGGGCATGATGTGGCAGCAGCAGATTGCCGTCATGGCATGCATCCTAGGCCGTTGCCGCACATAACTCAATGTGCGCCACTGTTTGAAGCTGGCATGGCAGCACATGATGTGGCAGCAGCTGTTGCCCCTGCTGGTACGTCAGGTGTTTTGTGTGGCATGAACCTTGGGCAGCCCCATGTGCCCCAGTGTGATGCATGGTTTGATGCTTCCAGAGCACCACACGATGTACTGGCAGCTGCTCCTGCAGCTCCTGCAGGTGCTGCTGCGGCTGGCATGCAACTCATGGCACAGTCACCTGCACAGCCAGCTGCTGTCCTTGCGCGCTCCACAGCATGTCAGGCACCTGGTTGTGACACAGTTGATGGCGAAGACCTGGAGCAGTTGTTGGACTTGATTCTGGTGAGGGCGCTGTGAAATGCGTGCGCCTCTGATAGTTGATTGCAGAATTTGTGTTAAAATTTGTGGTTGCGTCTATGTACAATATGCTTTATTACAGAAAAATATGCACATGGCCGTGCGGGTATTGGCAATTGCTGGCTTTCTGACTTACGTGTGCTGTGTCGTGGTGACCTTGCAGAGCGACGATGGTGCCCTTCAGCAGTGTCAGGCTGGTGCCTTGGATGATGAGCTCCTGCCACCCTTGAGTGACTTTGTTGACAGCGACATCGAAATTGACTGCGGTGACAACATGCAGGTTAGTTGTGGGGGGACATATAGTGTGTGGACTTAAATAATTGCACCTGTCGTGCGTTCTGCAGTTGTACTCAGCAGCAGCTACCTGTCCTGTATTGCCGTTGTGATGTGATAGTTTTGATCATAACATGCGACAGACTGCAGTTGCTGGCCGCGTGGGCAGGGCAGTTGGTGCTGACGAGCGCACTGATGCATCATGTGGCTTTGGTAGTGCTGTTGCTGGGGCAGCACAAGGCACAGTTAGGCGCGGCGCTGGAAGTGGCTTGCCAACAGCTGTGGGGGGTGTTGGGCCATCAGGCACTGTGCAGACGGGTGTTCCTCGTACTCCTAGTGCGGGCGGTGCCAGCGAACGCCGTAGCATGAATTGGCTGATACAAAAGTTCTTGAGCATGAATCGTCATATTGTGGTAGAAGGCTTTGCCGGGGCAGGCAAGACACACAGCCTTAGGTGTATCGTTGAGAACATTGTTGCATCTTTTGGCAGAACTAGTATTGCATATGGGGCCATCAGGGGCCTGGTATCTTTGCTGAGCGGGGGCGAGACCTTGGCTGCCCTATGGGACTTGCCTGCAACGTGGCCTGGGCAACGGCGGGACGCATTGCCAGCCAAAGTGGCCCGGGCTAAACAATGGAGAGCATTTGCTGTAGATGAGTATGGAGAAGTGTCAGGGCCATTATTTGAGGTGTGTTGAGCTGCTAATACCGTTCCACATGTGTTGCAGTAAACCAGTTTGTTCTGCCTGTGCCACCACTTATGTGTTTGGTGGAATGTGCAAAACTGGGTAGATCTACAAGAATAGTACTAGTGTGCAAAGTATTTTTATTAAATGCATGCTGTAAAGCTCTGTTGCAGCATGCACTGCAATTGCGCTCCCTTTCTGCTAGTTCCGCCGTCTGATGTGTGACTTATGCCTTTCTGTCTTCCGTCTCCCTTGGTGTGTGCCGCAGGAGTGGGGTCGTTGGGTGAAACGCCTGTTGGGCATCGCAGGACAGGTGCAACCCTGGAGCTGGTGGGCTATGGGGTTCTGGGGTAATGTTCTTCAGATGCCCCCCCTGCAAGACAGGTTGTTGCGTCTTAACCCAAATGGCCGCCTTCAAGTTGCGCCATCTCAAGCAGCCTACATATTTAAATCCCCAATTTGGTCTGCGATGAATGTAATGCGGGTGAGTAGTTGGCAGCCATACAGAGTGTTGGGCAAGTAGCACATGTAGTTCAACGCATTGCAGGCATGCGCTGGGTAATGGCATGCCTTTTCCCCAGCGGTGCCTGCTTTGTTGCGGCCTGCTACAGCACTGTAACTTGCATGCTAAAACTTCAGCAGATCCACCACTGCTTTAAGAGCATGTTTAAGTTCAAGCATCAGTGTTGCAGGGTTGGTTATGACAGCAACTGCTGTAAGCTGTGATTTACACCAGCTAATGCGGCGCTTGCTGTGCCTTTGCTGCAGGTGAAGCTTGTTTCACAGTTTCGCTGTGATGGCCCCACGCTGGCATTTTGGGAGCGGGCTGTTAAAGGCCAGCTGACAGTTGCTGATCTTGATGTTTTGGAAGGCTTGTGCCGCAGTGTTGACAGTATAAATCCCCGGCACTGTTTGGTGCTTGTGGCATTAAAAACACGTCAGATGTGGTATCACAACGAGTTGTTCATTCAGCAGCGGCGTTTGCATACGTTGATAGCAGTTGACAGTATTCCTGCTACTGATCTGCTGGCAGATGATGATGCAGACATCCCACTGGTTACTTATGGGTGTGAGGATGACTGGAGAATCAATAACACAGAAGACAAAGCTATGGTTGAAGAAACCGCTATGCCACTGTGGCCCATGTTGAAGCTAAGATGGTGAGTGCTATGTCTAGCAGCTTAAGTGCACAAGTGTGCTGAGGGGCTGCAGCTACTTTTTCAAGCTGATGGCCGGTTTGTTGCTGACAGCTGTGTTGCAAGTGCAGATTGTGCTTGTTCTGTGCCAGGTCTTGACAGAAGCTCGGGTGTTGGAGCCTGCGCCATGCTGGTCAGCATTGCAGTAAATCTCAATGATACTAGAGGTGTTGCATTAAATGTCGCTGCTGGTGCTGCCATTCACGTTGCTAACGTTTAGCTGCTGCTGCTGCTGCTGCTGCTGCTGCTCTTGCTGCTGCTGCTGCTGGTGCTGCTGCTGCTGCTGCTGCTGCTGCTGGTGCTGGTGCTGCTGCTGCTGCTGCTGCTGCTGCTTGCTGCCGTTGCTTCTGTTGCTGCTGCAGTGGCGCCCGGGTGGTAGCCCTGAAAGGGTTTGAAGGCAGGCGCAAAACGGTGGTGACGGGCATGACTGGTTTTGTTACAGGGTTTAAGCAGTACAGCCGCAATGACATGCGCGCTGAGCTCACCCGACGTTTCAATCATACCAGTGATGCTCAGCTGAACCAGTTCCTGGGTTACTGTCGAAAAATATGTGGGCCTGCACCAGATGGCACAGATAGCTTCTGGTGGCCTAACGTTGATTTCACTGATCCTAAGGATCCTGGTTCCATAATAAAGACCACTGTTTTGCCATGCATGCATGAGGAATTCACCAAAAAAGACGAAAAGCTGGTGGTGCGTCGATATGCACCCCTGTGGCTGGTGCTTGGGCCATGAAGTACGGCCAGTCCCTCGGATGCACTGTACAGAGTGTATGGTGCGACTTAGATGGCTGCAAGGCTGCAGCAGTAGATGCATTGAATGAGGCATTACCTGGGGCTGCAGTTGAAGGGGGCAGCCCAGAGCCGCTGTTGGCGTTGACACGTGTGCGGCGTGTGCAGGATTGCTATTGGGCTTTTAGCAAACCATTTCACAAGCTTATGTTTAAAGCGCCCGATGCATTACTGCAGTACTTTTATGGCCCAGGATGGGTTGAAGTGGAGGTACCACGCACTGTTGGGATGCCTGCAAATTACCAAGCACTCGGCTTTGGCTGAAAGTATTCTATTTTGGTATGTTTGAGTTGTGCCTGGGCAATAGGGATGGTGTGAATGTGACAAGATTGGTTGTAGTTGTGTTGCTGTGACAGAACTATGGTGCGTTGTATGTAACTGCTATTCACTGATATGTGCTGGCTCTGGCAAAGACATCGATGCTAGTCCGGTTGCTTCAGTAATAACTGCTGCAAGGTGCTGCATATAATGGCGGTAGGCGGTGTCCATGACATTGTAAAGGTTCCGCAGGCTTAGATATAATTATCGTGTTTCTGCAGCGGGCGGATTGCACCGCAGCTTCGCGTCAAAAACACAAAGTATCCAGTTGTGGTGGAACCACCACAACCGCCAACCTCAAACCTGCACCCAATACCCCGTTAAAGGAGCCTAATAGCGGACTGGTGGTGCTCCGAAGGTGGTGCTCCGAAACCAGCAGTTATCGTAACGGCAGTACCGGTAAGTAGTGGAGGTTCCCGCCCATGCCAGCTACTATGTACTCCCCATGAATTCCGAACAGTCACAATATTGTTGTTGTTAAGGCATCGGTACCGGCTGCTTCGCGCCAAGGTTGAAGCTCAGGCCATGTAATAGGACACGGCACGGTTGATGTGGGTTGCCACATCGGGTGTGGGTCGTCACATGATACTCTAATAAGACTTATAATGATAGACTAAAACACCCCTCCATCCAGCCATCGGATGTGGGTTGCCACATCAACCCTCAATTCAGCCAAGGATGTTGGCTGAGCCGATGTCCATGGATCCTTCTAGGCTGTCAAGAGGCGACCGTGTTCACTCTGTTGGTGCTGCCAGGATCCTTCTAGGCTGTCAAGAGGCGGCCGTGTTCACTCTGTTGGTGCTGCCAACCGCTGCTCCTGCTGCTGCTTGCCTTGCTCACGCAGGTAGGTTGTGATAAACGCATCCAAGCCGCCATCCATCACTGCTAACACATCACTCGTCTCACAGCCTGCACGTTTGGCAGCAGTTGATTGCATAGCATTCAGCAGGCGCCACGTAAGCATCTGTGTACATCTGTGCCAGCGGCCACCAACAGCATGCGGTTGCAATGCACTGCATCGCTGGTAGCTAATTGATGGAGTTATTATTAGGGTAAGACATATGAGTTATTACGGTATATTGATATACAAAAAGGGAACGGCACAGCAAGATAGGTGTTCCACGGACCTGCAGACACAATTGTTGCAAATGCCAGAACGTGCATAGGTCTGCAGGTTGCAACCGTATGTTTGAGTGGCCACCATAGCCAACTGCGCCTCATCCTCAGTCTCATCGGTGAAGAGACATGCAGCTGCAGCTGCAGCCGCACATCTCGGCACGACTTGTGCGCCCTGCTATAAGAGATCTGTCTCAACCACTCCCCAAGCTACATGCATACAACCTATCATGTACGGCAGCCGCAGCAGCTCTCATGCCATACACACTGCAGCACCGATTTCATGGCACACCACCATCAGCCACGGTCAGAAGAGGACCATCAAGACGCATAACACCTGCCAATGGCGCAACTGACGCATTGCACTTGCAGTGACCATCATGCGAGCCCACCCTACCTACACTGGTATGTTGGCTTAAGACCAGACACAGGACAATGACGTCAATGTGCTACCTGCATGCTACACATAAAATAGTGGTTGAGTTGAATGAATGTGTGCAACAGCACATGATAGAGTAGTACACCGCAGCATGCCGTCTGGGCAGCAAAAGGTAAAAGGAACAGCTAGGCAGCAAAATCATGAACGTGCTCTGGGTCAGCTGCAGTACTACAAAGCCTGTCCTCACTTGCAGTGCCACTCTACCGACACATGAATAGTTCAACGATGTTGTACCAGTGCAGAAGTATGCTACCACATGAAATCGCCAAAGCACCATGTAGCACCATGTAGCAGCTGCACACAGGTACTACTGATAGTGCAGGCAGCCCTCTTGTGTACCTCTGACCTTGCACACGCCTCACTATTGTGCATTGCCACAGCCACACATATTGCAAGGCAGCAGCAACTCCTGTGCCAAACAACCATGAGTCAGACTGGGAAGAGGAGTCCACAATCGGGCACCATCCTATTTCAGCTCACTTGTCCTTTCTGCACGGCCATGCCTCTGCTGCACATGCCCAAGGCACTTGTGTGCAGGCAGGCGCACACCAAGTAGGCATACCTCACACTTTGACCTTGCCTATGCACATGGTGCGCTGAAGCTGCCGCCTACTGTCGCATCATTGCACCTGTGTATGGAGTTGGCCTTGCATGCAGAACAGCAGTGATAAACACACCCTTTGATGCTGAGCACCTGAGGCTGCCTGCACGCAGCTGTTACGGAAACAGCAGCGGCTTCTGTGCAGTAGGTACAACAGTGCTGCCGCCTCCACGTAATGCCACCATACGACATATGGCTAGCACATCAGCACTGATACTCGCCTGCTGGTGTTGCAACCCACCAGGAAGTTGACTGTCGCTGCTAATATGCCTGCCAGACAGACAGCCTGCCAGCTGGCCCATCAGAGCAGCTTGCTTTCTGCATGGTTTACAGAGGTTGCTACTGCAGCGCAGCCTGCTGCTCCTGCTGCTGACCCTCCTGCTGCTGCTGCTGCTGCTGCTGCTGCTGCTGCTGCGCTGATTCAAGCAGCTGCGCCTGAACCTCGAGCTTTGCACGCAGCAGCTGCATCTCTTTCCGTGCATCTGCCAGCTGCTGGTTGCTCTCAGACAGCTGGCAAGTGCAGCGGCAACATTGGGAGGACAGCAACACGGGCCAATGGGTCAGCACATGCAGCAAAGAAAGGACAACCATGGTGCTGGTGAGCCAGAAACAAGACACCCAGCGCATGCGACACTACACTCATAAGTTCAAGTGGCAGGCCGAGAACGAACACATACGACAGCAGGACTTGCGCCTGCATCAACTGAGTACCTGCAGCAACTAAGCACCTGCATCAACTGAGTACCTGCAGCCAGACATATCTGTAGCAGCGGCAGCAACAACTCAGGCAAAAGCAGGCAGCAGTCCACAGCAGACACACAGCCGCCCACCTGGTGCTGCAGGGCCGTGTTCTCTGCCTCCAGCTCTTGTATCCTGTCCTTCTGCCGCTGCCTGAAGCGCTGCTGCGCCTGCCTGTTCTTCTCACGCGTGGTGGCCTGACTGACGTAGCACACCTCACCACCGCCGTCACTTGCACCACCTGCTGCTACGAGGGATGTTGCGCCGCCACTTGCAGCAATCGCCGCTGCGACAGCTGCAGGCGGCACCAGCGCACCGGCAGAGAAATAGACATCGGGCAGCAACGACATGAAGCAAAGCCAGAGCCAATGCAAGCGTACAAACTCGTGCTCTGTAGACCGCCATTCAATGGGTGCGTGGCGGAACCACAACGGAAATGCAAATCAGACACCCTATGCTGGAGAACTGGAATGCCATGTGAGAGCAACCACTACGCCTAGCAACGCTGCTGCTGCTGCTGCTGCTTGCTGCTGAGCCAGCAGCCACACCTGCACTTGATGCAGCGGCATGTGTTGCTGCAGCGCCCTGCACCTTGCTGACCTTGCCCTCAGTAACACCCAGGGCCTGCAGCGCTGCCCTGCCAGGCATGTACCTGCAACGCAAAGGTGCAGGAACGGCTCAAACAGCGCGCAGTGCCTCAACCCATGCACACCGTGCTTCTGCGTGCATCAGGCGGTGATACTTTGCTGCAGTATTGGTTGTGCTCAGTGGTTGTCAGTGTAGCAGTCAATATGATTCAACTCGCTGGTTGAAGCCGTCACGCTCAACTGACTCATCAGCATGATGAGTCGCCTGGCTGACCAGCAATCTGGCTGCCTGCCGTGCTGGCTGTACAGTTGGCTGCAACCAGTGGGAGCCGGATGTGGGAACAGCTGTGTGAACTGCAGCAAAGCTGACGCACAGAGCTACATCTTCACACAGAGCAGCAGGGACGAGAACCTGTGGTCAACTACTCCTTGCTGATATTCAGCAGACTCCCAGGCAAAACACAACCCTGCCTGGCAGAGAACATAGCCAGCTGCTGCCCACCTGGCAGTGGGATCTTCCATGGCTGCAAGCAGTGCCGCCAGCTGCGCGGAGTTCTCAGGAGTGGCCTGAGACTGCTGCTGCAGGGCCAACACTGCCTGAGCATTGCTGATCGCTGGCTGTGCTGCGGTGAACTGCGGCAGCGCCGGCGCCACCTGGCCATTCAACGTTTGGATGATCGTATGCATACCACCATTGAAGCCACTCATGCCTGCCTGAACAGCGGCCGATCTCGAAGGCATCGTCACAGCGGGCTGTAAGCCAGCTTGACCGTATGCCTGCAGCAAGCTCTGCAGCATCAACTGCTGGTTTGAAGTGTGGTTGCATGGCTGCTCGGAAGGTGCGGGCATCTGCACCTGCGTAGCGACAAGCAGTGAAGCGCAGCAGATGACACACAATCAGTGCGCTCATAACTGCTGTGACAGATATATCCTACGCAATTGTATAACGCTGACTCACCCGCAGGGCGCTTTGCACGTCCTCCAGCTCATCTCCAGCTGGGTGGTGGTGGTGCTGCTGCTGCTGTTGTTGTGGTTGCTGCTCCTGCTCTGCTTGATGTAGCTTGTAAGCAGCTGAGCTCATTATGTCACTCATGCTGACGGTTGTCATCATAGCATCGGTGCACTGCAACTTCCCAACACACGGGTTACTAATGAACAGGTCATCAGCAGCTGCTAGGGTTCTGGACCCTAACAATGTCCTGCTTGCACTGTGGAATACACACATATCCCACTGCAATGCTTAAGGCGCCTAACCTTGAACACCGCAGTTCACGCCCATCCTTGCAGCTGCATTCCTGATGTTTGACATTCTGGGCAGCACCCAGTACTAGAATGCTGCGGCCACCAAGATAACATTTACATGGCAGCAGGTACGCAGCTCACGTCCAAGCACCTCGACTCACTGCCAAAAGAGGAGCTTTGCTGAGACACCAGCGTCATATGATTACCATGCACACACATGTTACAAGCATAATCTTCGAATGGACCCCACAATAAGGCATGGTCTAGGCCTGTTGTTTGCGGGCAGATGCTGCAGGGTCTGCCAGCTTGGCCAGAGCACAGCCACACCACACACATGTACAGAAGAGGCTGCTGCAGCAACTGTATGCTTGTGCATAGTCGTAAACATACATTGAACAGACCAACAATGCCAAGAGCAAGCTCACTGTCAGTCACTGGCAACCATGAGTGGCAGCAGGATTGACCAGGGTTGCTGCTATCTGAACCGCCTTGCTATTGCACTGCTAGGTGAGGCACCCTGAGGGCCCATTAGTTTGCTGCTGCTGCTGCTGCTGCTGCTGTTCAGACCAGCTTGCTGCTTCAAAGACGCAACAACAACTGCTGAAGTGACGCTTCCAAACGCTTTAGCTGCTGCTGTGCTACTGCTGCTGCTGCTAGCCAGACTGCCAACTCGGTTGCCACTGCTCAGGCTGCTGCTGCTCTTCCCGATCCCTTCGCTTGCAGTTCGTCTGAACAAGCTGCCTGCAGCAGCAGTAGCTGCGGCTGCAGCTCCTGCCCTGGCAGTGCAGCCAGGCCCCTGCACAGGCGACCCTACCCCGCCACCAAACCCAACTGCAGCAGCCGCCGCAGGCGCTCCCGCCCCTGCCAGCCGCGATGCACCAACAGCAGCTAGCGCGCTGCTGCCAAAGCTGCTGCTGTTGCTACCAGGCCCTGCCGCTTTGGGTGAGCCAGCTAACACTGGCAGCCGCAGATTAGCCATCAAGCTGGATCCTGTTGGGGAATGCAAGCCTACTGGGCTGCTGCTGCTGGCACTGTATGCACCACCAGCTGCAGCGCCAGCGCTCAGGCTTTTGGGCGATACAACGCCGCCTGCTGGCGTGTAGCTGCTGCTACTGCTGCTGCTTGAGGTGTGCCTGGGGGAGCTTACCCCTGCAGTGATGGCACTGGCAACCACCCTGCTGCTGCTGGTGCTGCTGCTGCTGCTATTGCTGCTGTTCCCAGGTCCCAAGGCAGGTCTCGAGAAAGCAGTTGAGGCGCTAACCAGTGCCCGCAGCGACAGCGACCCTGCTGCAGCTGCTGCAGCTGGACTGCTGCTGCTACCTGCTGCGCCGCTGCCAGCAGCGAATCGCTTCAAGTCGTAGCCTGCTCCTGCTGACCAGCCACTAGCAGCTGTGCCCCTACTGCCACCTACGTCCAAGCTGCCTCTGGTGATGCTGCTGCTGCTGCTGCTACTGCAACAGCTGCCGCTGCTGCCGCTGCCGCTGCCGCTGTTGCCATCCCTGCCTCTGCTGTTGTTCCTGCGCAAAGCAGCGCCGAGATGGCTGGCTGCACTGCCGCTGCTGCTGTTGGTGCCTGGCTCGGGTGGCAGGCCCAGCCGCCTGCCTCGCCGGTCAGGTGCCGACGCGCACCACTCCACGCGCAGCCTGCACAGCATGTGGCATGGCGTGTCAGCTGACCCGCGACATGCCAGGCACAGGCAGCCCAGAGTGCGACAAAGGCTTTGCAGCCTGCTGAGTTGCCAGCAGCCGATTCCGGCGTACGCCAGCTGTCACACGGCGCTCCACTTTTCGCATCCCATCCCACTAGGAGAAGGACATGGAAGCTGCAAACTGCCTAACTGTGGTTGCAGGTTCAAGCCCCTTTGTGCCCACGATTGCAGCAGTTGCAGTCAGGCATTACGTCAGCAGTGCACTCACTTCTCCAGCTCTTCCTGTGTGAGCAGCAGCTCCGCCTCTGCCTCCTCCTTGGCATGGTCCGCAGCCTCAAACTCAGCAGCACCTGCACGCGCAAGAGCACACACAAGCTCACACATGCAAGCAGCTGCAGCAGCAGCAGCCGGGGGCAGCAACTTCACCAAGTGATAACGAGTGCACTGGCTGACGCTGCGACTTTCTACACACATCCAATGAAACATGACTGTGAAGGCCCTGCTGCTCATGGTGTCACTATGCAGTTGTTGCTGGCAACAGCATTCCACACGCCTGCTCAACTCCATGTGACAGGTGCAGCGTAGCGACAGGTGCTGCAAGCTCCGCCAGGTGGCGCTGCTGACAAGGTCGCAACGTGCGGCACCGCCCAGGCAAGCCCTCTGCAGCCTGGCAGCACTGCGCGCAGCCGCACCCGATGACGAGCCGTTCATCTCCAGCAGCCCAGCGCCACCCGTCACCCGCAGCGGGGTGCGCTTGAAGGTGTCATGCACGGTGCGCGCAGCGTGCGAGACATCCCTGTCGTTGTCGGTCATGAGGTTGCTCATCGCGCCGTTGAGTTGCTCCTGCAGGGCCAGCCGGCAACGGCACGCACACAGCGAGCCATGCACAGCAGTGCCTGATCAGCAGCTGCAGCTCCTTGGCTGCCTGCAGACCAAATGTTTCATGCCATGCCGTACAGCTGCACTGCACGAAGCTTGTGGTAGCCAGAACATGTTGTGTTGAAACTGACCGCAGACAGGAACACGTCGTGACGAATCAGCCACCAGCAACTGCAGGCCACCCACCAGCCGCTCTACATCTTCCGGCAGCCGGATGGTCTGCTTCAGTGCGGGCAGCAGCGCCAGCGCGGCCAGGCGCACGTTAGGCACGCCGTCGCCCAGCAGCGCCAGCACGCCCTCCAGCAGGTGCTCCTTCACCCAGCGGCAGCTGAACAGCGCCAGCGCAGCGCACACCAGCTGCGCAGCAGCAGCGGGGTGTGTGGTGACAGGCAGCAGTGCACAAGGCATGGCGGGGATAGGTGTCAGCACGTGCGCAGGCGCGTTGTGCAATCAAATCCCAGACAACGGCCCAGAACAGCGGCAGCATGGATGAGACCAGCTGAGGTGGCAGAGCCAGGCGGCGCGGGATGACGCAGCGTGCACTGGTTGCCACACCTCCCCCACACTTGTGCGGCATACTGCGTGAGCTGATCATCATCAGATGCGCCATGCAGGACAGCAACACCCCACGCCACCACGCGCGCGCATGCCACGGGGAGCACCGCGCATCATCCCTCGCCATGCCCCCCCCCACCTGTGTGTAGGCCAGGCGAGCCCAGCACGACCTGCCCCAGGCCAGCTCCCGCATGACCCTGCAGTACAGCTCAGTACGCGGCCGCTCACGCCGGCAGCTGCGCAGCAGGTGCACCAGGCTGGCAGCGGCGGCAGGCCGCACGCACGCAGCACCTGGCACAGCAGCGCACACGCGACATGTGGCATCCAAACATGAGCTTGGCGTGCTGGGCCGCCGCGCAGAACCGTCCAGCTGTACACCTGCTGCCCCATACGGAGCAAGATGTGCCTGGTCACTGTCAAGCAGGTTGCATGACAAGAGAGAGAGCTGTACTGTACGGTGACACCAGCTGAATTGTATGGTGACACCAGCCGTATTGTGCGGTGTGACATGGTGCAGGATACAGAGCAAAATGTGCCTCGTCACTGTCAAGCCGCGCGCATGACAGCAGCAGCACAGCGCGCGCATGACAAAAGAGAGAGAGAGAGAGAGAGAGAGGAGAGAGAGAGAGAGAGAGAGAGAGAGAGAGAGAGAGAGAGTGGGTGTGGTGGTGTGGTGTGCCACTGGAGCCGCATGCACCCTTGCATTGTGTTGTATCAAGCCATCAAAGCACAGTACAGCATTGTGTAGGCCAGGCTGCCGCCCCTTGGAGCCCTACCTCACCTGTGAGGAGCAGGTCGAACGAGTATGGCGTCCAGTGCTCGCACAGCGCCTCCTGGCTCAGCAGGCCAGGCAGCGCAGGGATGGCCGCAGCCAGGTGCTGCTGGCAGCGCCAGTTGCTGGCGATGCTGCCGGCCAGCGCGAGCAGCGCTGGCTGCACCTCTGAGGCCACTGCATCCTTGTGCATCACTCCGCACCAGACAGCACCTGCCGATGCATGATGGCACAGCACCCAGCTTGTAACGCAGCTTCTGTACAATGTGCATAGAAAGCACACAGATCTGTGCAGCCAGTGCTTAGTAGGACTCATCCAGTATGCTTGCAGATTACTCCAGGTTCATTGCCCTCGCTCCAGTCGATCGCTGGCCAAGTGCTGACATAAGACATGCGCTGGTCAGGCGCACGGCATGCAGCAGCAGCGCCCACCTGCAGCGTCTGCCCGAGCCCTGGCAGCAGCGCGTGCCGCACAGCAGGGCAGCCGTCGCGCAGCAGCGCCACCAACGGCCGCAGCAGCAGGCGGCTCGCCTCTGCAGGCGCCACCGTGGCGGCCACCAGGTGCAGCTGGCTGGCAATGGCCACGCGCACCTGCACAGCAAGTGTCTGGTTTGGTGCTGAAGCAACTCAAGCTGAGGAAGCGGTACTGGCTGGTTGCAGCTGTAAAGCTGACGCTCCACCTGCATGCTGCTTTGCGGCATCGGCGCGCCGACTTTTGAGACCAACCAAACCACGTCCACACGATCATCGCACCTGCATGTCATGGTCCAGCGCCAGGTCCGCCCATGTGTCGTGCAGGTACGAGCCGCTGCTGCCGGGCAGTGGCGACGCCATCAGCGCAGGCAGCCGCGAGGCGCACAGCCGCCGCAGCTCCACGTCAGCACGCGCAGCAAGGTGCCTGGCGGGGTGACACGCAGCACGGCAACACACTGCATGACGGGCGCCGGAGTGATGAGCCCAGCAGCAACATGCGCAGGTGGCTGCGCTGCTCTAGGCTCACAGCATACGCATGCCTTGGGGCACATGTTAAAACATGTTAACGCATGCATGCATGTATCCAGTGCAGCTTGACGGCGATAAGCCTTGCTGCTGCGCACCTGAAGCAGCCGTACAGCAGCCCAGCGTCTGATGGCTCCAGGTCATGCCGCACCTGCCAGAAAAAAAGACGGCAGACAAGTGACGCACTCTGTTCATGCGCTGGACAGCATTCACTGCTAGACCCCGGCATCACACTCAGCAACAGCTCAATGCGGCACACAGTGATACATGGGGAGCGTCAAAATGCAGCTGCATCAAGCGGTGAATGCTGGTGCAACCGGTGCACCTACCGCTGCCAGCAGCTCCGGGAAAGCCGACGCCAGCGCCCGCTGCAGCGGCAGCGCCAGCTCCAGCGGCTGCATGTGCCGCCGCAGCAGCGGCAGCATGTGCGCCGCCTTGGCCTCCCGCGGCAGCAGCTGGCACAGCGCCACCAGCCCTGACAGGCCCGCCACCCGCACCTGCACGGCACACAACAGCGGTGTGACGGCATAGCTCATGCACGGCATTTGCTGACAAAGTGGAATGTTCGTGGATTTGTGCAGCAGACGCCAGCAAGCCCCCGCTGCATATCCCTGTGATGCCATCAGTCGGTGACTGCACTACCGGGAGTCAGCTGCACGACAACCACGCAGTTTGCTGCCAGACACAAGTGCGTCGGGCAGCTGCACGTGCTGCCACCCCGTCGCCCCACCTGCACCTCATCATCCTCCAGCAGCTCCCTCAGCTCAGGCAGCACCTGCGACACAGCCGCTGCTGCACCAAGCACGTGCGCCAGCGCAGGCAGCTGCTGCGCAGCAGCAATCCGCACCTGCAGCGAGACATACTCTCTGCATTAGTGCAGTTGCAGGCACTGCGGCCAACTTACCCCTTGTCCGTTGACAACGTTGAGCAGGTGCATGGTGCTGAACTGTGGGCGCCACACGCCAGCCGCGTGACAGGCACGAGCTGCAGCACCCGCCAGCAGGCGCACTGGCCGCACCTGGTAGTCCGTGTCTTGGCATGCCGCCAGCAGCTGAGATGCAAACTTGGCAGACACATCTGCTGGTGCCTGCAGCGGGATACACACCGCAACACTATGCTCAGTGTCGGCTGCGGCCCAAAACAGTGCCACGCACACCAAACATGGCTGGTGCTGACGCTGCTGCTGCTGCTGCTGCTGGCTGCTGCTGCTGCTGCTGCTGCTGCTGCTGCGGTGCTTCAACTACCAGCCTGGTGCCCTGTGTGCTGCGCCATTGAGCAAGCGTGCCCTAGCTGCTTGTGCTTGGCAACACTTGCTGCATCCACAGCGCAACGCATGTGCAGCCAGCAGTGTCCACATTCATGCTGCTGCTGCTGCTGCTGCTGCTTACAAGCGCCAGTTTGGTGGAGTGCTGCCGTGCCGCGCTCACCAGAGCAGGCGCCATGGCCCCCAGCAGCCTGCAGCAGCTGACCCTGCTGGCCACCGGCTCGTTGACCTGGCCCTGACCCAGGGCGAGCGGCAGCACAGCGTCCAGCAGCTGCCGGTGCGGCAGCACTGGCACCATGTCCAGCAGCAGCAGCAGCCATGCTTCCGACTCCTGCAGGCCAGGCATTGCAGGCGCAGCAGTGATGAGGCGGGCATGCTGAAATGCTGGGTGACGTTTCATCTGGTAGGTTGGCTGCGTTCACCAGCTGCCGTGCCTGTCCACTCCAAGATTTGCGGCGTGCTGCATTTCACAGGTATTGATGCGGTCTGTTGTAACATAATTGCTGCTGCTTGTGCCTGTAGCTCAAGCTGTGCATTTGTTGCAGAAACTGCTGACCACAGGGCAACTGGGAAGCTGATATATGGCAACGCCCTGAACCAGCAACGCACCTCCTCTGCCCTGTCCTTGTTCCGGGTGTTGGCGAGTGCCAGAGGCAGCAGGCAGTCTGCAACATCTGCTGCTGGCAGCACACGCTGCTGCACTGCTGCTGCCAGGGCATCTGCGGTGGCAAGCTGCACACAACGAGCTTCAGCGGTGGGCAAACAGCCAAAACGACGACTGCTTTACAACGCATGGATGCAGCAGCATAAGCAAAGCACACTGTTGCTACATCTGAACTGCAGCACGCCAGCAGGCACGGTTTGTGTGCCACATATGTGACACGCTGATTTGTCTGCCGGGCAGTAGTGATGTACCTGTGCTTCAATGTCCAGCTTCTGCAGCGTCTGCAGGAGGTTTGCAAGCACTGCCTCCCAAGCCGCACGCCCTTTCAACTTGAGCAGCGATGGCAGGCTGCAGGACGTAGGCACCCACCACACCGCACAGCTCAGCACCAACAGCTGAGAAGCGACCATGCAGTTTGCCGTTGCATGCGCAACTGTGGCACTCTGCATGCTGCTGTGCGCAGTGGTGCTGGCAAGCAAAATGAGATGCGGCATGCCGTGAGCATGCTGGCACTGTCCGCGCCCACCTTTCAATTGCTCGCCGCTGCTGGACTGCATGGCCGCCAGTCAGGAACAGATTGCATCGCTCCACTTCACTCAAGTGCTCATCCACCTGTTGAAGAAGAGTGTGCCACTCAACCTTATTCTGCTTGCAAGAGCTGCAGGAAAGATGAAGTGCCCTGGCAGTGATGCCAGCACTCAAGCACATCTGCACATTGCATGCTTTCAACCAACCCCGCTCTCTATGCATACAACGTGCTGTGCAATGCAGCTGCTGCTTCTGCTGTTGTGGCGTTATATACAGATTGCACAGGCTACCATAGCGCACTGCAAGCAGCAGGTGCTGTAGTGCCAACCGTGAAGCGTGCTATCTCCTCCTCCGGCTTGAGTCCCTGAGGTGCCTCCTTGGCATCTTCAGGGATTGCCTCAGCCCATAGCATGGAGTCCATGGCGTGGCCTGGTGGCAGGCCTGCTACCCAGGAACAGCAGCAGGCAAAAGTGCTGCTTGTGTCATGTTCGTATTAAGCGCTTCAGATTCGGTCAGCTGTTCAAGTGATTTGGCTGTGAGAATCAAAAATGCAAACGGCGAGTTCTTCAGGACACGGCCCGAGTAATCTACAGTACAAAGGCGGGAACGCGGACTGCCTCAAGCCGGAGTTGCCTTCATGATTGAATTCACCGGAGCCGTCTAAAGCACCTTAAGCGACCTTGTCTGCAACTCTGCCTCACACTCTTGGCTGTCCTTCTGTCATTCTGTCACATGCACATGGTCACATGTGGGTGCCTCATCAACTGCTGCTGTGTGCGCATGCCTGGCAGCACTTGGCATAGCAGGCGATGCGTCCACACGCACCGACTACTTATGCGCAATATGTGCCTTAGCCACACTGCTGGGAACTGCATTGAGCACGCCTCGCCAAGTGACGTCTTAAGGGCAGTGCACAGCACTGCACCGCCAGCAGTACTGCAGGAGCATATGCTGTGCCGCAGTGCGACACTACTACCTGGCCAGCCCAGTCGGCAGCTGTGCATGATATGAGGAATGCATGACCTTCACGTTTAACACCTGCACCATGCCTGAACCCTAGCCCCACATTGGCAAGTTGACAGGTCAATTGAACATGTTTTACATCAGGCAATGGACCACAGCGCTGTGGTGGCAGAGACCCCATGACTGATCAGTCAAAACTGTCTTCATTAAATACCTTATGCAGTACATGTATGTATAACAAAAAAATGACCACCAACATGAAAATGACTACCAACAGCAGCAGCTGCCAACCCGTGCCACCTATCCCATAAAGTTTAGCATGCTGCGCACTGGGCAATGTAAACTTTTGTCAACAACTGTTTTGTAGCATGATGGCTCTATAGAAAAAGGCAAGCTTGAACGCAAACAAAACTCACTGGATTGCCGCCGTTGTCACTTTGTGAAGCAGCAGCAGCACTTTGTCGACATCCAACCGACCAGGCTGGAGTGTACTGGTACAACTTCACCACTCACAACATAGATACAGTCTGCACACGCTAATGCACACGCTCACACATGTATAATAAAACACCACTTCTCGCGGACCACCTCCCACAAGAAGACGCCTACAACGCTCATACACCAACAACACATACAGCCAGTGGTGATTTCAGGCTGGCGCACATCATCACCTGACAGCCTGCAACACAGCGTGCGGAACCGCTGTGCTGGCCATGAAGAAAAACACACCCGCTGCAGTTGACGCTGCTGAGTGACATTTGGTCACTCGTCCGAGCTTTGCAGTGCGGCAGCTGATCTGCAGCTCACAGCCCTGCTTCATGAGCTGTTGCCCCCGCCACACTTGACTGCACAACTCCCAGTCCGGTACATCCTGGTGCAGAACGCGCATATCTGCACTCAACACATGCAATTGCATTGCTGCTAGCACCAACACCTGATGCACACCTGCCTGCACAATGACACACACAGGACTAGTGCCTTGCAGGCCGACAGCCGTACATGCTACTACATGATACAGAAAATGCAGTCCAATCGCACTGCTTGGCAGCACGCATAGCCCCAACATAACCCAACTGTAACATACACCAGCCATTGATGAACTAACACCATACATTGATTGAGAGCACGGCAAGTTGACACAACTCCTCCCACAGCAATTGCAACCTCATGCAGAACAGAGCACCAGCCTACAACGCTGCGCTGCAGGCATACATATAGAGGTACAAGCGCAGCCTCTGCGGCAGACGCTTCATGCAATACTGCTCCGACCGCCAAGATGCAGCAACGGCCCCAGCTCCAGCTGCTGTCCCAGCTGCTGCACCCCCTGCAGCAGCCCCTGCACGTTGCGGTTCACTGCAGCCACACAGCGCGGCGCCATCTGGCTGTGCAGCTTCACAGGAGGGTACCAGAACATGTACGCGCACACAAGCAGCACACCCTGCCAGGCTGCAATGCGCGCCAGCTTGGGCAGCTGAATGCCTGCAGCCTTCATCTGCTTCAGCAGCAGCCCCTCACCTATCATCAGAGGCACTTGTACCAGAAAGAATGCCATCCAGTAGCCTGGCCGGTACTCCCGTGGACCAAGCATGAGGAACAGGAACCACTCATGCTCCAAGCCGCTGATTGTAAAGATCGCAGCTGTTGCCAGTGCCTTCCGCAGCAGTGACACATGCCCGCGATGCAGCTGACCCTTTGTACTGCCAGCTGTGCTGTCTTTACACTGCTTGGCAGCACCTGCTGCTGTACTGCCACCAGGCTCCGCGCCAGCAGGAGCTGCTGCTGCGGCTGAAAATGATGGCGCTGCTGATGCAGCTGCTTCAGTCTTGAACAGCCGCCCCTCCACGATGGGGTCATACACAACCGCCCTCATGCTCAAGCTGATGGTGTTGTTCCAACGCCTTGAAGGGCAGCAGCAGCAGGAGCAGCAGCAGCAGCAGCAGCAGCAGCAGCAGCGGAGTGATGTGTCATGGTTTGAAGGAAGAGCAAGGAAGCGGCAGCATTATCAACATCCAGCTCACGGACCAGTTGCTGGCCGGACACAACCCAGGGGTACAGACGTACTGGTATACTGTCGGCACAAGCATGGCGCTGCTCCACCCCTGCCATTACATTGCTGCTGCAGTGCTGCAGTTGCTACCCTCGCCAGCAGCCAGCCAATGGTGGCACCTGAAGGCAGCAGTGCCCTGCCGATGGAACTTAGGCTCGGCAACTGCTCGCAAGCGCCGCCAACCCAAACAACGCAGCAATGCCCAAGCAGCAATTGACAGGTGCCTGATCACACCACAGCCACTGCCTGGATCGCCTGCCCCACAACTCTGCCGTGCTCAGCCGAGCTACCCCTTGTCCACAACTGCAGCAAAGCACAGCAACAAACAGCACAAGGTACCACACAACACCAACAGATACAGTAACACAGCCGCTGCCTGCCGTACCTGCCCCAGAACTCTGACAGGCTCAGCGAGCCCCACGGCCGGTCGAACGGCGGCACGATGTGAAGGTCCAACAGCGCAATCAGCAGCGCTGCTGTGCTGTCCATAGCCATGGTCAGGAAGCCATACAGGGCATAGCCTGCGGCAGCAGCAGCAGGGGCAGCCGCCACACACCGTTGCGAGTATTTGACAATCGTGGAACTCGATGTGTCAATCAACGCAGTCCAAGCCTATGTCACTGCGGTGCATGACAGAATACCACGCCACACTATCAGATGTTCACAAGTGCGTGCAGAGCGTAAAGCATTACGCAGCCGCAGCTGCAGCAACTTGTCCTGCTGCTCTTGCTGCCTAGCACAGCTGCTGCTGGCTGGCTGCTGCGGCGTGTGTGCTGATGCTCACAGTAGATGTAGTACTGTGCCACTTTGGGCAAGTCCAGGGACGACAGAGCAAAGGTGCAGACCGTGAGCAGGGCTGCAGCAGGCAGGCAGCAGAGCAGCCATCATGGTGGTGGCAGGGGTGGCGGCTGAGCCTGCATGTGTGTGCGGGCTTTGACACTGGCATGGCCGATATGCATGCTCATTGACGCAGCGAGTGCTGCTGCAGTGCATCCATCATGCTATGCATGCCGTCAAGATCATGTGCTTGAGGTTTCTTACATGCCCAGAACCTGTGAAGGCGAAGCAGGAACCGGCAACAGCCCCTTGCAGCACACATGGTCATAGTGCACGTGTTGTGCAGTTCACTGCCAATGATGCACGGGTAGACGCAGCGCTGTACTTCCAGAGTTGTGCTCACATGTGTTGATGACGAAGGACTTGAACACCTTGATGGCGTTGCCCGCATCGTCACTCAGCCGCCCGCTTTTCGCACCAGGTGCTGCCTCTGCAGGACAAACAAAGCACGCACACACGAAGACACCAGGGCGCAAGGCACACACAAGTGGATTGCCAAGCAGCAGCAGCAGCAGCAGCAGCAGCAGCAGCAGCAGCAGCAGCAGCAGCTGCATTGTGCATGCCACACCGTCTCTTGACAAAGCAGCCGACACCACCAGCCTGCTGCCTCATGGCATGCACAGCCAAAGCCCAAACCACCAACTGCAGGCTTGATCCATTGCTGACAGGTTCAATGCCACACCACAGCGGACAGCAAAGAAAAAAAGTCCTACACACCTTGTTTGGGCACAATGGGCAGCAGATAGATCGACAAGCTCTCAGCCCAACCCCAGGCGCCGACTAAGGCACCCCTGTTGCAACATAAGCCAAACACCTGCAAGCAGCACCAGCACAGCAGCTGCAGTGCTCAACACCACATTGTGCAAGCAGCCAACAAACGATCCAGAGCACAGCAAGCAGCCAAAACTGATGCACTCATGTAGAACTTCAAATCCATGTCAATCAGTTGCAGCAGCACCGTACCCACACTGTACCTTGAGGTTGCCCAGGAAGGGTGCCGCAATGACGCAGATGCCCCTGCTGAGCATCTCATCATCTCTGTTGCTGAATATCAGAGGTAGGAACAGGTTGACCAAGCATATGGGTGCTGAAGCTGCCAGGGCCACCCATCCTGGTGCCAGCCTCCTGACAACGAAGTGCAGGTAGCTCCCGAACACAGCGAAGACCGTCAGCGCCAGCTGCAACCTCTGTGCATAACTCCAGCTGCTGTAAAAAAAATTGAGAGCCTCGACCTCTTGCATCAAGCAGGGTAGCGTCAACAGGACTCGACTGGATGCACGAGCCACACGCTGCTGCTTATTCAACCTGCGATTTAAGCACTTAGCGGCGAGTGACGCACAGATAATTTACTTGGCATGGCAAGAATTTCACCAGGAAACGCACTTGTGTGGGGGCTAGCGGACGTTACAAACGTCACGCCCAAATGTTTGGTCACCGTCGCATCAGGGTCAGAGCTCCGCCAAGCGCAGCAGCAGGGGCAACAACAAGGCGGCAATTATAAGCCATTGCTTCGTACTGCTGTGGGAACGGTGCCGTTTGGTGGCTCGCCGCAGCAGTGTCCAGGGTTTCTAACTAGCAGATCTGCTGCAGAAAGCAAGCGTGGGCCAATCTATCAGTGCAAAGTGCCTGCAACCATGCCACATTGTACTATCAATCATTCAAGGCGTCTGTTCTGTCAGCAGAGTTGCAGTGCAGAGCATGTCAATAGTTCAAACTCGTCTGGCAGACTCTCTCTGGGAGCCGGCATGCCAGCATAGCGCAGCATAGATAGTCGACTCCTGCTGGAAACAGCTTCCCCCAAAAGACTCCACAACATACAATGCCGCGACTGCATTACAATACAACTACATTAAGTGCTGCAGCAGCACAATCATGTGCATGGCATGCACATGTGACTGTGAAGAATAAGCAGCACCTAGCATGAAAAGGCAAGCAAGTCTCTCCCTGCCCCTACATGCAAGGCTGCTCATGTAAGCAAAGCTGGCTCCACCCACTGTACTGATGAACATTGGTTGTACTGATGAACATGAAGCAAGTTGAGGCCACCGGAGCCGCTTCTGGGGCGCCAGCCCTGCCACGTCCAGGAAGCAAAGGTAGAGGCTACGTACGCACGCTCTTGAACATTCCCCCCAAAAAATTACCAAAGCAGCTGACGCCAGAAGACATGGACAGGATTTTGGCTAGCCCCTGCACGTGCAATCGCAGGCATGCTGCTTATTACAGGGTGCATGGCATGATTGGTAGTGATTGTGGTCATGTTGTGTCTTGCTCGCCTGCAGCGTTGGGCATGGACTGTCCGGAAGGCTTGCGCCAGCTTTTCTAGAAAAGATCTGTCACGGCCCAAACACCGGCCTATGGTCTTGTCTCTGACTATGTCACAGACAGTCCGCACGCAGATTTATGCCGATATCAAAGCTGGTTTTGATGCTTTTGAACAACAGCATGATGGTTATGCAGCTTGGTGCAAGGCTGTCTTGACAGCTGTGCGCCAACAGTTGTTTCATGCAGCACAGTTCGAGTATGGCAATAAGTCAAAATGCACATACAAACCGCACGTGAAGGGCACACCGTTCACGCCTTGGCTGCCGAGTTATGATGCTGTTGTTGCTTCGCTACATGAGCAGTTTGTTATAACAACGGCAGATAAACTGTCTAATAGTTATGTGGTTGTTTGCAAGAAACACTATGTGCAGAAGGTCCTTGATGATTTGAACAGCGGGCAGTTCTATGCAGCGCAGATAGCAGAAGCTGGTAGGTCGGTGTTGAATGGCTTTGTGAGTGCGTTGCTGCAGCAAGTGAAGGCTTCGGCACCGGATATGTACCATGGGTATGCACCTGACAAGTTGCGACAGCATCTGCACACCATACCTTATGAAGCTGCACTGGTGAAAGTGCTGGGAGCTGGCGTGTTAAAACGCAAGGCAACATTGCATGTGGGCAACAAAAAATCTAGTCTAGGCATGACATGAAGATGGTAAGGCATAGCAAAACGGAAGTCGGCTCATCGCGAAAACATGTGTGTATTTTGCCCCGGTCCCATCGCCTGTCGCAGAGTACCGGCTTATGTGACTGACAGATACAGAAAACGACCAGCTCAATGAACAATGATGCAGTCAGTTTTGCTTTAAATGCCTGTGTTGAGGTTGTCGGCATCTTTTCTGCCTGGAAGTCGTGACAGGGGTATAGTGCCAATAATCGGGCGGGTCAAATCGGGTATTACCTTGAAGGCATGCGCTGTTCTCCTCATCTGACAACACCCCTCATGAACCGTCCCACACCGGTGATGTATGACCACTGCTCAACCCGGTTGGCAACTTGGCACTTTGGCAAGTGCGGGCACTCGGCGCCAATTTTGCATCCCCAACTTCTGACAATCACCCAGCAGCAGACACGACGGCAGCGACCATCGATGCTGTACAGATAACAGAAAAAAGCTTGCTGCTGCTCGCTCAGCGAAAAGCTGCAGCAAGCCATGCAGCTGCCTATGGTCGGGGGGGGGGGGGGGGGTTGGGCGGACGTGTACAGCGAAGGGTTACCTTGGCTGAACCGTAAGCATGTTGATTGTTAGCATATGAACAGCGTCGACGCTTTGTCGGGTCGAGTCTTCCCGCCTGGCCAATACTGCACGGTGAAGCTCGCTGCGCTCAGCATGCTACGGTAGCATGGGTCGTTGAAGCCTTCAAATCTGTCAATCGTGCATTGGCACACGTGAGCTGACATATGTACAAGGGAAATGCTGTCACGTGCAGCTGGTGTCTGGTGTCTGCGATGGCATGCTGAGCGCAGTGCTGTTTATAGCCGGCCTGTTTTCAGCAGGCAAGCTCAATCTCTCGTGTGGCCTTCCTGTCTGCTTGGTTGTACTTTTCTTTAGCTAGGCTATGCCAGTTAAACGAAACCAGCGCTTCATGCAAAGCTGTTGTGAGTTTGAGACATGCCGCTGCTCAGCACCCAGCACAGCACAGCAATCCAGACATCAGGCTCTTGCCTTTGCTTCATATACGTTTACCGGAAGGAGTGCCCCCAAAGCGACTTCTCTGAATTATGGTGCTTCCTACGTGCTCGTCAGTGCATCCAGCTGAGCAGTCTTGCATGGGGGGTTCGGGTGAACATATGCTGTCCTTTTTGTGCTTTCATGCTAGCATACAGTGCTGCTACTTTCTTACATCAGGTCCAAGGGTAAAAGTTTGTAAAGAACACAGCGCCCACTCCCATGAAAGCAAAGCAGTACCACCAGAGCAGCCAACGCAGCACACCACCCTTGTGCACCATCAAAAGTGCGGCAAACCAGTACAGAGGCACACAACTTGAGAGCAGCCGCGTTGCCACCTGGATGTGCACAACCGCTAAGCACACCAGCGTCAGCAGCAGCCAATGCACCACAAACACAGCTACACCCGGGCTGTAGTACGCTCGCCTGGATGAGCAGCTGCAGCTCCAATGCTCCTGTAGCAGTGCTGCATGAACAGCTGATGCTGTGCCTCTGGCAGTTGCCGGTCGCCGCTGCCGCAACTGGGTGCCAGTTGTTCCCTCTTCCGCTAGAGGCTTCCGGTAACATTGCCGCTGCTGCTGGCGCTCCGACGGGGCGTCTAGCTGCTGCTTTGTCGAAGACACCTCCAACTGCCGCTGCCGCAGTGGCTGGTAAGCTACCCCTGGTATCTCTGGCGGCTGCTTCACAGGCACCTCCAGTGCACCTGATGCTGTAGCAGCTCCAGCACACGGCCCCCCCTCTTGTGCGCTGCCACCACAGCTGCATACATACTGCACATAGCCAACTATCACAGGCGCCAAGTACGAGCAGGGCCTGCTGTTGCTACATGTCCCGCTCCCGCTGCAACTGCTGCTGCAGCCACCTTGCTTTAAGCCAGCTTGCGCATTGTTTGGCGGTCCCGGCTGTGCATTGCAGCGGCTGCGCGCGCTGCTGCTGCTGAACCAGCGCTCCAGCTGCTGCTGTGTCAGCAGGCCCCCAGTGAGCAGCAGATGGGGGTTGGCGCATGCATACGCCAGGGCTCCCCACAGGCTCATGATGAGGGTAGGCAATGCTAACAAGAAGTTGGGGATCTGCAGGCAGACAAACACGTGAGTTGGCAGCCAGGCAGGCAAGGCTGCGTGCAGATGAGCAGCGCTTGGCTGCGGGTGGGCAGCGGGCACTCCATGCCTGTGCATGACAGGCCGTGCTCCAGCACCTACCACTCAACGCTCGCAAGCTAAATGGAGCAAGTCAACGGCGGAGGAGGTTTGCAGGACCTATGCCTGGCGCATGTGGAAAAATGCCTCTTTCAGCGTGCTTCTTGCCATGCTGATAATGCCTCCGCCCCACTGATGCGTGAGCGGCCACAACCTGCTGCTGTGCTTGCTTCACTGCAAAGGCATGTGTGCGTGGACCCCTGATTGTTTGCAGCCATGCTACGCAGCCGCACCTGATTCCACTCATAATACCGCAACAAGCCCACGTTCCAGTACACATCCTGCACATACCCATACACACTGGGCAGCACCTTGGAGCACCAGGGGCGCTGCTGCTCAGCATATACACCTGCGCAGCATACATGGCAACACATGAGGCATGCAGGGGCTTGTCGTCCGAGCGGCATCACGTACATTGGACATGCACCATACTGCAGCTCGCTGGCATGACACACCTCCAACTCAGGTTGCACAGCATACAGGCCGCACCTGCACAGAACTGGCTGTAACCAAACATCATGTAGCCGAAGTATGGCGCTGCTGTTACTGCTGCAGAAATGACGCCCTGCAATGCCTGCCACAGCGCATGGGCCTGCAGTGCAAACGCAGAGCAACGCAAGAGGCTGTGGTGAGTGCACAAATGGATGACAAGCATACAGGAACGTGCATGTAGGATGCTGCATGACTTAACAGTAGCTGGTAACAGGTGGAGCAGCACAGCATATTTGATGTACAGTGCATAGTGTGCATTCAGCATGCACTGTCAAGCAGCCTGGCCCGCTATGCAATGAGAGATCACCTTGCTGTGCGGCCACGCCTTCAAGAACCGCTTGCCGTACTCATGCAGCAGGAAGCCAGCGTTCAGCAGCCCTGCAGGCACATCACAAGCGAAAAATCCTGTTAGCTGCATTCCACGCCTGCAGCCGACAACTGCTCTGTCAGCATCTGCAGCATGCAGCTGAGCACTAGCAGTTCTCATGCAGGTCCAGCTTGCACACGGGTGAGTACAGGGCACATGGAGCACCAGTCAAGCGGCCAGCTAAGCATCAAATGCGTACCATTGCTCCTGGCTGCAGATGAGAGTGTGAATGCCAGTGCAGCTGTACTGCTGGACCCTCGGCAGTACAGGCAGTACAGCCCCAGCCAGCTTGCAGCAGTGAACAGCGCCTCTGTGTAAGCCATGCAGTTGTGAATGCTTGCAGGGCTCAGCATGAACACCAGCACTGCTGTTGCTGACAGCTTGTCATCTTGCAGGAAAGCGTCACTCAACCTGCATGCCAGATGCACAGGCATGTACAACTCATGCCACACGTGTGCTTACGATAAGAAGCAATGAGGTCACCAAGCAGAGTGGCAGAGGTGTGTAAGCATAATACGCTGCACCTGGACAAGCTCTCTTGTTTACCCATCCACAACATGTTTGAACACATCACAGCTGTGACTGCAGATTTAGGTACCTGGGCCATTACTGCTTGCGGCAGCAATGGCCGTACTTCAAGTAGGGGAATGTGCTGGGTGTTGTCCTGTAGATGCACGTGCTGCTGGTGCTGCTGCTGCAGCAGTTGCTTGCAATGACAGACTGCCCATCACTGCTGCTGCTGACGACTTACTTTGCAAGCAGCACCACTGACAGCAGGAACAGGCAGTTGTTCAGCACCAGGCTGGCAACTGCAAAGCCGTTGATGCCAGCAAAAAGACCTGCAGGCGTGACACATGCACTGCGTTCAGCAATCAGCTGCACTTCACAGTTGCACCTGGTTCTCCATGCGCATCGGGAGCTGCTGGCACCAGTAGCTGTCAGATCCTGCTGTTGTTGCCTTAGCCGTGAGACAGCAGAAAGCTGTGTGCATGCCGCTGTGCTGTCATTGACTGAAGCACTGAGCAGGTGGCTCATGGAACGCACCTGTGCTGCGCAGCAACCACACCAGGCCTGCAGGCGATCACACCCAGTGCGCAGGAAGGCGGCCAGCCAGCCATCGGTTGACTCTAGTCGCCAGTAACACGCAGGTATTGGTGGAGGCATGCCACTGTACGCGATGTTGATGTGGAACAACAAACTCTCAAGCTATGTCAAGCACTTGGCTTTGTCTCCTGCAGGTTGCCTCGGCAGCATGGCTGTGATCATTGCTGCGGCTTTGCTGCTCTTGAGTTTCCTCTGCTGGACAGTGCTTCGCACGGCAATGGGATACAGCATGCTCACTGGGCAGCCTGACGCATCTTAGCAGCCTACCTGAGAACCCAGGGAAGAAAGCGAAGAACTGTTCATATTCGTAGCCGCAAGCAGCAATCCTGTGGGAGAACACAGAGTCCCACACCACCCATGGCCGCTGCTGCAGAACTTCTGCAATCGCCTCTGGCCATCCATCTTCGCAGGACTCTGACAACAGGCTTGCTGATGTGTCATAGTCTGCTATGTAGTGTGATAGTAACAGGGTGCCTACTAGGTAAGTACCCCTGATACATGCTGCCAGCAGCAGTAGTCGCTTGCAGGACACAGCCATGCCGCGCTGCGGCTGCTGAACAACTGCGCACACAACGCTTCAAAATTATGCAGCTATCCAAATGGATGTGCACGGTGTGGTTGTCACATGCTGCCCAGGAGGTTGGCGTGAAGTTGAGGGTGCTCCTGCTGTGCTGCTGTTGTCTTGCTCTAATTTGCATGGAATCCATGTGTTACACACAGGAAATCAAATTTCGCAAAACCCAATGTGCTTTGGGACAACTATGGACAGTGCGACGGTGCATAGAGCAAAGACCGCACTAACGCTTTTCAAAGCAGCAGGTGACACTACAAATGCCACGCGATGGCAGGAGATCTGTTGTCGCCGGTCAGCCGTTGAAACTATTGTATGACTTGAGGTGTCGGTGTTGGCCTGTTGATTCAGCTGAACCGTCGCAGGAGTGGCTCAACCGCGTCACGGCGCCGGTGTTGATGCCGGGAGCACATGCAGAGGCAGGCACAGCATTCGCCCATTTCCCGCGCTTATCTTTTACAGTGGAAGGATTTAATAACCCCACTGAGCCGAATGCTGCTTTGCAGGGGTTCCCTGTTGCTGTTGATTTGAGGTTGCTGTCACGATGGTGCAGAACTGCTGAGCAGGACCCTGCTGGCTGCACACCAGCAGCTGCAGCTGAGCCCGGCTGCCAGCACCATGCTGCTAATGCTGCCTGCAACGGTGCAATACACGCACATTGTGTGTGTGCCAGCTGTTACAGATCAGCAGAGGGGACCAGCCACCAACAACGGAGTGCTGTTGTTGGGCTGGCACTGGGCGTGATGATGCACACCCCCATGTTGACATACGCCAGGCTGCAGGGCCCACCAATAATAGTTGCATCTGCACCTGACAGCAATTTGCGCACGTTGGCACATGAATGACTGCCCATCAGCTGCTGCTCGGAAGGACAAGCACACACGGCACCAACACGAACCATGTGTGCAACGCAAGGGAAACGGCAGCTGCAGCAGTTACATGCATCTGCTGTTGCCACGAGCCCTATGCAACACACACACTGACACACTCCAAAGGGTCACAAAAGATCGCGTCCCTTGCAAGCCTACAACTAAATGCTGTGGAGGCAGGCGCACGGGCACCGCAGCCCAGAGCCCCAGCACCCACAAGCCGCACCTGCTGTAATGCCTCTCACTCTCTGTTTCTCGCACACACCACCACCCGTTGATCCCCCAGTTGTGCCACAACTGCAAACCGCAAGCCCCAGCAGCAGCTGCTGCTGCCTGCAAGCAAGCTTACCCTGCCCGCTGCCCGCCCACCAGTGCAAGCAAACCTTGGCTGCTGTCTGCGCATCCATGTAGGCAGCGTGGCTGGCGCAGTGCAGGACACCATCACACCGCCAGTTACTGGACAGTTACAGCAATATTAATGCGGAACCACACATTGCAGCGCATGCGGGATGCTGCAGTAGCTGCTTATGCAGTGGCCATTGAGCGGGTCAGCTCCTCAGCCACCTTCTCAATCTGGCCGCGCACAGACAGGTCAATCTGGCTGCTGCCGTACTCGACCACAAAGCCAGCAATCAGGCTCTGGTCAATGATGGGCTTGAGCTTGATGTTCTTGCTACCGGTCAGCTCCTGCAGCTTCTTGGCAATCAGGAACTGCTGCTCCTGCTCCAGCTTCACTGCGCTGCGGAGAGTGGCCACCTGCAACACAGCAGCGAGGTGCGGGCATGCAACAGCAAGCAGTGTCAGTGCAGTGTCGCTAGGCATTGTGCACAACGTCAGTCGGATTGTGGAACAACTGTAAGTGCTCAAATCTGAAGCAGCAGTGCAGTGCACGGCTTGTGGCACGTGCTGAAAAGCTACGCAGGCAGCACGAGCATGCATCAAGAAGCTACAATGCTTGCTGCTGCTCCTGCTGCTGCTGCAGAGCTCTGCCACACCGGCGAAACTGCTGCTGCCGGCTGCTAGCCACCCCTGCCAGCCATTGACAAATGCTGCTCCTGCTGCTGAGGCTGCCTCCTGTGCGCAGTGATTATGAATAGAGCTGCTGCTGCTGCTGCTGCTGCTTGCCTTGCTCCGTGCGGCGCTGCTTCTGGGTGGGCACAGCTGCTGTCCTGCAAACTGTGCCCAATCTACGCACCCAGTCTGGCACAGGTTTCACGGCATACTGTGCTGCAGCAGGGATCACTGCACTGGCCTGATGCACCCGCCAGGCTATGCTGCTCATGTTGTAATTGCTCTGCCAATGGCTTTGCTATGACCCGCTGCTGAATGTACCACTCAGCAGCATCAGCCAAGCGCGACAGCCTGCTGACCCAAGCCCTGCCCCTGCTGGCTTGTTTGGTAGTTTCTGCGACTGCAACAACTGCACGGTCCCTCAATACCGCATGTCTATATTGCGGATGTGCCATGGGTAGCTGTCCCCCTGCTGCCTGTCCCTGCTGCGCAGCACACACAGCACCACGTGCTGTGCCCTATCCTTGCGCTGCATCGCGTGCCTTGCGCACCTGTGTGTCAGTCAGTGTGCAGTACTGCTCCTCGAAGGACTCGCAGATCTCGTTCAGCAGGTTCATGCGATCCTTCTCCACCAGCAGGTTGAGAAAGTTGGTGGTGTACTTTTGGAAGCCAGCCTCCTTGCTGATCTTGGCCACCACTGCCTTCTTCTTGCCTGACTCCACCACAGGGTTGAACAGCAGCTCAGCTAGCTTCTGGTTGGCGCCAACCAGGCCAGCGAGGGTGTCCACATCGGCGTGCACAGACTCGAGGGTGTTCTTCTCCTCGGCCAGCTCCACCAGCGCCTTGGCATAGCTGTCAGACACGTCATTGCGCTTGCCAGCCTGCAAATTGAGAGCACCTCGGCGTCAACATGCGGGCCTGGCAGGAGAGCAATTTGTGCTGCCGTACTGAAGAGCCGCAGCAGGCACTCTACACGACACAGGCTTCTTTTTTGACAATTCAAAACCACTTTCACGCACCATGGCAATAACGCGAACGCCCCTGGGCGCAGCAGAGGTCCTGCTGCTGAACGCCCTGGGGGCGGAGGTGCTGCGAGCTGCCAGCATGATGATTGGCTTCACTGACAATCACAGGCACCACAAGGAAGGAAGGTGAGGGAGATTGGCGCAATGCGCGAGAGTATAAGCTGTTGAGCTCAGGTAGACCTTGAGCCCTAAAGCTGCCTGTGAAATTCTGCTCCTAGTGCCCGTTCAGCCGGCAGAAGTGCTTCTGCCGATGATTCTGGTATATCTACCGAATCTGCCATCATCCACCACGTATCGGCGATCCTGTGCAAGCATACCAGGCGCTGCTGGTCGTGTGCTGTAAATCTTCGATCCGAAGCATTTATCTTGGCTCTTTTATGAAAGCTACCTCAATGTGCTGTGGCAACAGCAGCAGCAGCAGCAGCAGCAGCAGCAGCAGCAGCGCAACGCGGTCTGCTGGCTAGCCCAGTACAGTTCAAGTGTGGTAGCGAACAGTGCCAGTAGGTGTGGTTGCTGGAGGACTTCAACCGTTGTAAATGGTGAAGATGAATGGCCGCCAGGCGCCCAGCTGGTAGGCGGTGCTGCAGATGCAAGCGCAATTTCACAATGTCGGCTGCGGCTGCGTTTGACACTCACCATCACCCCTAGGATCAAGGCTTGTGATCAGTGTGCTGCACTGGGGCTTGCGTGCCTGCTTTGCCAGTTTCCTTCCATAGGCAATGATGCACTGCATGTACGACTTCTCGCTGGTGCATCTTAATACACCAGCCAGCGCTGACATGCCTCGCTGCAGCATCCCTGCATGCTCTGACAGCAGCACAGTGCAAGTACAAAACGAGAGGGCACTCAACCCGTGTGTGTGGCATACTACTGGGACATGCTCATAGCTGGTGTGCAGCACCTCAGGCAGGTGGTGACCTTCCAGCTGTGACCGTTCAGCCGTGTACTTGCATGCAACAGGTATCTTGCCGTGTACTGCCAATGACACAAGGTTTGTGTTGCTGAGCAACAGACTGTATTTTTAGCGTAATGCGTCCTTTACAGTGGGTGCACGTAGCAGAGCTTCCAGGCGCGAGGGTGGCAGGCTGTGAGGCACTGGTTTGCATGCACGCAGTGCTGTGTCCATGGCGTGTACTGGCAATGTCAGCAGGAGCCGCAATCAACTTGTTCATGCATGTGGTGCTGCCTTGCTTTGTTATAATGCATCTGGTACCCACTGAGCCACCTGGAACTGTATCAGTGTGCCCTGCATTCTAGACATCCTCAGGGTGTCTACAGGTTCATAAGCAGGGAACTCAGCGGCTCTTGAGCTCAACCCTTGAGCCACCTGAGGTGGTGATGCACAGCTGACTTGCATGCGCATTCTTGCATGACACAGAGGGGGTCGGAGGCTCTGCTTTTCATGCCTTGAACCCCCACTGGGTTATGCTGCTGCTTTTGCAGCCGATGATGCATTGAGCGGACTGCACAAAGGCAGCCATCAACCTTTTGTGATTCCTTGGGTGTGGAAGGGCTGGTGCCCCTGAAGCTCCTTGCTTGGATCTAGTGCTTGCTACATGTCTACTGTGCATTTCAGCGTCACGCATCATTTACAGTGGGTGCACGCAGCAGAGCTTGCATGCGGGAGGGTGGTAGGCTGTGGGGCACTCCGTTGCATGCATGCAGTGCTATATCATGTTACAAAGGCTCGATTTTGATATGCGTTGCAAGCACTGCTGCGCCTGGCCACAAAGAAGGGTCCCTGTGCTTTCAGCATGCGTTGTTGTGCTACAGTCTTTTACCAGAGGCTCCTGAGGATGCAACCAGTGGCCCCGCGCGCGTCACATGCTGTGTTGAGCTCAGCTTGTTCAACTTGTTGATGCCGCCAGTCATTCTTGTGGCTGTGGCTGCTGACAATGTGGGACCGGCAGTAATGCAGCAGCTGGCAGATGCCTGCCAGGCTGGGGAGCTTTCAAGTTTCCCTGCCAGCGGTCACTTGTAACCCTACCTTAGATCCCCTGCTGCTGCTTAGAACACGACATGTGACCAGGGCTTTGGATGGCTGTTAACACAACTGCTCGTGATTTCAAGCGTCTTGTTACAAGTTTTGCACCATAATCTCGTCAATATGCAAGCCACGCACTTCCCTGTGCGAACTCTCAGCGCATGCGTACCTCTGGTCTTGAAGTCCGCAGCATCCCGATCAAGAAAGCTCAACGTCTCAGCTAGGATGGGACCTGCGCGCACTGCTGTCGACGAGTGAGCTTTGCGTAGCACACGGTACCGCAGCAGGCAGCACGTCCTCAGACTCTGGACTGGAGTGGCAGCAGCAGCAGCACTGCTGCTAAGGCTGACTTCGTGCATTCTTGCCTTTGCAGGGTGAACAAGGGGGCTTTTGTCCGGACAGCAGCCGGCTTCCGTAATAAGGTAGCACCGGGCACCCAGTTTGAGCCAGAGGCAGGTGAGTGATGCGCTGCCAGGCTCTCCAGCCTTGCAGATCCATCCCATGCCCCTTGAACACATGAGTGGTATTTGCAACATGTAAAAAGACGTGCAATGTTGCAACCCATAAAAAACACTAAAATATTTGCTGTACTGCTCCTACAACTGCTTCCTGCAGGCCGCTACCACTTGTACATCTCATACGCATGCCCCTGGGCTTGCCGCGCACTCGCAGCCCTGCACATGAAGGTATGCATACACACAGATCACCCTTGCAAATCTTGGGCTGCATGAGCAGTGGTGTGGTTTGTTTACAAGATGGCTCGCCAAATACCCTGGGATTGTACTTGGCAGTCTACACAAGGGCAAGCCGGCACGTTCAACTGGCATGTTGCTTGGTGTGCCTGCTCCACTGGTTGCATGAGAGCGATTGAGATGTTCACGTCCCACTTGCACCAGCAAATTCAGCAGCAGAATCACCCAGCCAGGAGCTTGACCTGTGGTTTGCACTGTGCGTGTCGGCGGCGGACACCCCCATCGCCCTGCGTGCGCATGCTGCCTCTGCCGCGGCATTGTGCAGGGCCTGCAGGACGTCGTTGGGGTGTCTGTGACGCACCCCACCTGGCAGCTGACACGGCCCGGCGGGCAGACGACAAGCACACCGGCTGGGCGTTTGTGTCGCCGGACGACCCTCCCCTCACCAGCTCCACAGGTGAGCCATGGTCACATCAGCGCTGCAAACGATGAAGCATGCTGTGACATGTATGTTGGATCGAGCATGACAGGTTCCAGCCTGCATTGTGCAGGATGGCACGCGCACTCACAGACCTTCGTCCGTTTGCGGTGCCGCCACAGCTTCAGCTGTGCAGACCAGATCAGTCATTGCTGAGCACGGTCATGCTCTAACAGGGTTCATCTTTGCCACTCCTGGCTGATGTGCTGAGCGGCATCACCTTCTGCAAGGCACTCTGAACCGGTATCAGGAACTGCATCAACCCCAAATGAGCAGTGGCTCTTGTTTTGGGTGCTTTCTTAGTCCTAATTGCTCACAATGTCGTTGTTGCATTTGGTGCAGGCCATGGCTCATTCAGCTGTGCAGACTGTGTGCCAGACAGTGTGAATGGCGCCAAGTTTGTGAGGGACCTGTATGATAAGGCACAGGATACCACAGGTGCGCATGAAACCACTTGCTGTGCTGGCCTGCGACCAGCAGCACCTGGAGTGTTGCCCAACACATGCATTGTGTGGCCGCCCTCCACCAGTAAGAGTCTGAGCACTAATCTACAGCTTACATAACTGCTGGTTGACAGATACCCTCACGCTCCAGTTCAAACCCTCCTGTTTTAGCGCAGTTGTGCAGCCTGCACATGCTGGCGGATGTGACAGTGAAATGACATAAAAAAAACCGTGTGTGACCTGCATTCTAGTGCTGATCTGATACGCCACTGCAATGTGTGCTGCACTGTCTGCCCTCCCAGGCAAGTACAGCGTGCCCGTGCTCTGGGACAAGAAGCACAACACCATCGTCAACAACGAGAGCAGCGACATCCTGCGCATCTTCAACAGCTCCTTCAATGAGCTGGCGCAGAACCCCAGCCTTGACCTGTACCCCGAACCGCTGCGGTCAAAGATCGACGAGGTCAATGAGTGGGTGTACAATGCCATCAACAACGGCGTGTACCGCTGCGGGTTTGCCACGCAGCAAGAGCCCTACGAGCAGGCTTTCAAGTGAGTACTATCTGGTGGTAGGCAACCCCCAGACTGCATCATGCTGTCAGCACAAGGTAAACTGCCAGTTGCTTGGAGAATCTGGCAGTTTGCTGCAGTTTGCACGTCTGGCGCGTCGGCACCTGTTGCAATTGGTGGTTCTTTGCAGCGACAGCTACTTGCACTCTACGTGCTGCCACAGCAGGTGCCACTGAAACCATCACCACAAGGTTAACTCCGGTGGAACAAGGGAACTGACGGTTCCCATGGCTGGTTGATGTTTGAACTGCCTCAGGTGGTGACCGCGGCTCGACCTGCATCATTCATTTTCCTATCCCTATCTCCTATCCCACAATAGACAGTCACTGCTGCTGCTGCTGGTGCTGCTGCGGCTGCCGCTTCCTAACAGGGAGCTGTTTGCTGCGCTTGACCGCTGTGAGGAGATGCTGGGCCGCGGCAGGTACCTGATGGGCAGCAGCCTCACAGAGGCTGATGTGCGGCTGTTCATGACGCTCATCCGGTTTGATGAAGTGTACGTGAGTGGCGTTGCTGTAATGCTGCCCAGGACGCGCCGGCGAGTGACAGGCTGAGCGGTGCACGGACAGGCTGAGCAATGTGACAGCAGTATCAATGGTTGGGTGACGGTGCATGGCAGCGCTGGCAGCAGCAACAGCAAACTACAGGCTGAGCTGTGACAGCAGACGGCAGCAGTGATAGCACATGTTGGCAGCGACAGGAGTGGCTGGCTGATGAGCACAATGCTCTGCATGTGCAGGTCGCTGCAGGCTCACACCATCCCCGCTTGAGCACGACACTTACAGCACTCGAGCAGTCTATCTTGTAGGGTATGGGTTACTGTCGTGTTGTGGCAGCTGTTGCATTCAAGGCGCAGGCTGTACAAGCTGTGGCAGGGGCTGGAATGGCGGCCGTGCTCTGCTGCACAGTGGGCCAGCTGCACAGCTGCCACCTTGAAGAATCACCTTCCTTGCTGCTGCTGCTGGCTGCTGCTGGCTGCTGGCTGCTGCTGCAGGTGGTGTATTTCAAGACCAACCGCAAGTTCATCCACGAGTACCCCAACCTCAGGGGTTATGTGCAGGTGAGAAGGAGGAATGCCAGAGAGGGCCGTGCATGTTGATCTCTTGAGGTGCCTCATTCTCTTTTGGTGTGCTTTGGATTTGGCAGCAAGCGGCTGGCTGTGCAGATGGGGTTCTTTGTGCTGCTGCAGCAGCCAGCTGTTGCTCAGTCCGGTGCAAGCACCAGGGTCCCAGGTGGTTGACAACAAACAAATGCAATAGTACTGAGAGTCTAGGTGATTGTGAAGCCGCACAGTTCAAGCAAAACTGCATCAGAAGGCCGCAACCAAAGCGTAGCACTTCGTGAGTGCTGTTGCCAGCAAGGTGGCAACACCATGGCCGCCAAAGGCAGCAAATGCTAACCAACTTGGTGCAGGGCGTGCATGTAGTGGCTGACTACTTCAAGGTCCCTCCCTCCCTCCCTCCCCCCTCCCCCCTACTTAATGCCTTGCCTTACGCCTGTGACTTGCGCAGAGCACACATCTCACGCTAGTGAGACACCCTAGCTGGGTTTCGATCAAGGATTGTCAGCTCACCACAGAGTGAATCTCCTCTCTGATACGCATGCTGTTGTACCTCCATCTGTTGCTATGCAGGACCTGTACCAGACGCCGGGCATCTCTCCCAGCGTGAACATTGCGCACATCAAGAAGCACTACTTCACGAGCCACCCAGCGCTCAACACCTACGCCATCATCCCAATGGGCGGCGAGCCCTGGTGGGAGCAGCCGCACGGCAGGGCAGCGCAGTTCCCTGACGCACAGCAGCCTTGGGACAAGTGAAGCGAGTCGTGTTTTGTGTACGGCAGCAGCTGGCGCCCCAAACAGCTGTCAGTCAGTGTCCTGTATGCCAGTTCCATGTAAAGAAGAAGCAGCACTCTAACGCAGCAGCAAAAGGCAAGTAAGCAAGCAGTGTCACCCATGTGACAAATGAAGGGGTGTGCATGTCGATCTTTTACCTACTGCGGCGGGGTGCGGGTGCGGGGCATTCACAGTGTAGTGCATGCTAGTGCTTTGGCCATGGCCTTCCACCAATACACATGCCACATCTGGTAATGTGTGTTTGGCTATTGATCAACAGTGTTTAAGTTTTGGAGAGGTCGAGGAAGCAGAGGTTGGGCATCTCAATGGCAAAAGCATGTTGTTGCTGTCAGGGTGTGCCTGATGTTTGTTGCATGCCAAGCTTGACGTCAGTAAACGGTTGTCCTTGGTTGCGGCTCAACGCAGCCTGACAAGTGCATGGGCTGTTCCAATGAAGCGGAGCCGGTTTGCAGCACGTAATTAAGTGCATACTATAATGCATAGCTATGCACTCATATCATGAGTTGTGTTGTTGCCAACTGGGCAATGTGATACGTCAATGTATCAGGCAAGGCTACAAACACATTTGCTTGAGGAATGTAAAGAACGGGTGTAAACGGCTCCTGGACTCCAGGTAGATGCAAATTGGCACGCCTGGAAAGCAATGTTGGACCAGGAGCGGCCCGCTCAAGTGCTCCGAGTGTGCTGCCACGCAGGCAAGCTAGCCGGCAAAGCATCACCGTCATACGCACCTGTACCGCAAGCTTTGAAAACTGGCAGTTTTCAAATACAGCGGCAGTCTCAACAAGAGTATGGAATGTTCAGGGTTGAGCTGTTCTTCAGACTATTGTAGTTCCTACGGCCTTTGAGTCCTTGATGTAAGAGACAAGTGGAAATGATGTGCTGCAGTGCAGCACGCGCTGCACAGCTTGCGCCCTGAGCCCCTCAGGATGATCCTCACTGCTGTCAACATCACAGAGTACGGACTAGTCTTGTTGAATTGAAAGGCAAGAAAAACAAAAGATCGACGTGCAGCACGGCTTTCAGCTGTTACTGTGCGTTCGCCTTTGCGACAGCGAGCCTGCAGGAAGCTGATTGGATGAGCGGGTTGCTGATCATGAGCTGGCTCCTGCACTGTAGCAAATTGGGCATGTCCATTCATGGTGTTTCGCTCGCTCTACGGTGGATGTTGACAGCTTACCAAGGTTACAAAGTTTACGCCTTCTGTTAACTATGCAAACTGCCGTAACCAGCTGCAGCTAACGTCGTTCGTACGATGTGCGGTCCTCGACTGTGCGGCCTCGACTGCTTGTCAGTGAGTTCTCAGTGCATAAAAAACACGATACAATAGTCATTTATATGTCAGAGGCATCTGAATGACTGCCACGGCTGCTGCAGTACCGCAGTTCGTGCGGTGGTGGGAACGTTGTCCGAATGTCCAATGTCATTCCATCACAGAAGCAAAGACTCGGTTTGCATAAACATGATGCACCAAATTAAAATTAACCTCATACCGGGACGTGTAGAGGCGGACAGTAAACTGGCACACGAACGAAACCATCAGGATCTCCAGTTACCGCCTGCAAGCTGACGGCACTAAAAGCAATTTACAAAATACTAAAGTAAACCCTGAAATCAGGAGCTCTCTGCGCGGCAGGCGCAACACCCTGGTATAGTCGTCACTAACCCCCAGTCACTTGAGTCACTTCTGGACGGTTCTGCCTCAAAAGCAGAGCCCGCAGTAGTCGTAGAGGTTGCAAGGCATGGTACGCACACTTGTATCGTCTGCAACCAAACTGATCGTGCTGTAGGTCTTGTGCTGAGCGGTGTTACAGCACAGCCACCTCTTGTCAGCGTCGATCAGCTGGCACAGCTGATCATATCTTGCTCGTGCAAGTTTCTATTATCTACTGCTGGCTTTGCACAGCCTGAGTGTGCGGGTCTCACCGAGAGGCAGCCAAGGTCCAGCTGACTGGTGAGCGGCAACAGTTCTCTAAATGATCAAATGGTGTTTGTATGCCAACCAATTTTACTTGAACATCCTGTTATGTTGCAGCACCCGTGTAGACATCGCCAGGCCAGCAGTTACCAGGCAGCTTTTACACCTAGTGACCAGGGACATGCTCGGCAATTGTTGCCATGGCTTCTGGTCGAGGTGTCAAGGACGTCACTTGTATAACAGCAAGGCAATGAACGTGCACGCCAGTCTAGCCACCTCTTGTCCATGACCCTTGTCCAGGTTGAGCAGCTCGACTGTGGCACATCACCACGCGCTACATTCGCACTTTACACGTATTTGATTAGCAAAGGATACCGCTCGGTCAATGCTGAATTTGTCCGTGTCACTAGCAGCAGTTACCCGTCACAGGGGGACGTGGCTGTGCTGCCGTGCCCCGTGCCAGTGTCCCGCACAGCAGCACCACACAGCCATGTGCGTGATCGGCAACAACCCACGTGGCAGCCTTCTCATCTTCTTCAGGGGTGCCGATAGTCCTCAACTGGACCAACCTGTTGTCTTCTGCCTGCGCACTGCTGCTGCTGCTGCTGCTGCAGACACAAGAGCATCCAAATGAAGCTTCTTGCCGCGCTTTTGCTGTGCAGCGCTGCACTTGCGGCGGCCCAGGAGGTGCAGCAGGTCGACCCCGCATCAGCTGGCGCCTCCTGCTACCAGCTGCCCACCAGCGAGACCCCACCAGGTCCGAGTCAAGTTCAACCTACGCTCGTGATGTCTGTGCAGCATGTATCCTTGCCACTTCTCCCCACTGCATCACTGGCTGTCCATGTTCGGCAGACTGCATGCAAAGGCGCATGTGCGGTCAAACGTGCATGTGACCCCATCCTGATCACCCTGCGCGCCAGCAGTTACACTCACGTTTAGGCAGGCCTGCATACAACCAGCCACGACGAGCACAACCATGTCTGACCCTGCGACCCCGCTGTATTCGCAGGCACCGACGGATGGTTGAAGTGCATGTTCAGCACCAGTGGCACCACCACGCACGTGTGCACTGCCATCTGCAACAAGCCTTACTTCACTCCCAAGCCACACGACCCAACCGCCCTCTGCAGCAGCGGCGGCTGGGCTGTGCCCACCGGTGAGATATCATCAACACAACACGTTCTCCACGTGTGTGGAATTGTGTGGTGCTGTTGTGCATGGCTGCATGTATGCTGCCCGAGACTGGATTTGCGTGGTGTCACCTGGCAGCAGCCTCACGCCCGCAATGTTCAGCAACACACGTTGGCACCTCTCAGACGCGTACATGGAAAGCTTGACCAACCTGCAAAACCTCCGAATGCAGCAAACCATTAGCACTGTGCTCTCCCACCTGCCTGCTGAGGCCTTCAAGGTGCAACATACTCGGGCACCTCCATGCCGCCGTCCTGGCGGCTGCGTTCCATCGCTGTACCCCGCTCACCTGGCCGTGTGCCGCCTCGCGCTGCTGCTGCAGGCACCTGCCAGCCCACAGCCGAGAACTGCGTCAACACCGAGCCTCCGACCCGCAGCGGCACCAAGAACGGCTGGCGCTGCACGCCGCACGTCGGCGGCGACTACGCCAAGCGCTGCGTGGGCACATGTGCTGCCAGCCACACGCCACTGCAGGGCGAGGACCCTGCCGCGCACTGCAACCGCTACAACGGGAAATGGGAGTTCACCGGGAGGCTGCGTGGAGAAGTCCTGCAGCTCGATCCCTGACTTCACACCACCTGCAGGTGAGGACAGCGCTGCCAGGATCTGGTTGCCTGCCTAGCTGCACCGGCTGGGATGTAGACCGACTTGTGCTGCTTATTTTTGTCAAGCAGCGCGTGGCCTTTGATGCGCTTGCTGATCGCTGCTAACGGTTGAGACTAGTTACAAGTTCTTTTGGCTATGCCAGCACCTTGCTGTATGTGCAGCCAGCCACCTGTGCTGTGGTCTTGGTTAGGCACTTGTTGCAGCAACCTGAGCTACAATCCGGGGCAGGGGCCCTGCCAGCATTTCGCAATCCACAGCTTGGCGCGCAATACGTTTTGTGTGGCTGAACAGCTCTCTGTCGTGTCAACCTCGCTACAAAGCACTTGTCCAAATCGCTGTTGCCGCCGGTGCTGCATGGAAAACATGCGGCAGGGTCTGTTGGCTGGGACAGCAGCAGGTGCCGGAGCATTGATGGCCTCTACGTCTGCTCGGCTCCTTGCCAAAGCGAGTACAGCGTGAGTGACCACTGCATGCAGCACTGTCAGCGAGCTGCCATGTACCACAGTTGTTGCGTGACAGCCAGTCACCTGTCAGGCCTCGCTGCTGTTTGCAACAAAGAAAATCTTCTGTATCGGAAACAACTCTGCAGGCAAGTGACGGCGTGTTTGTGGCTCTCTAGCGCCTCCTGCAGCGGCCGTTGCGCTTGCCGCGGCAGCTCTGTGACAAGCGATTCCCGGCCACCTGCGTGCGGCCAAGCACGCACTTGCCTGGCTTGACCATCAGTCCTGACACGTTCCCTGTGGTTCCTGCTGCTTCCGCTGCTGCTGCTGATCTTCATCTTGCCGTACAGCCGAGCCCATCTGCGCCCATTTCAACCTGCAGCCCAGACACTGGGGACTGGTGAGCAAGCGACCGCCCTGCTTCACCCGCACCTGCAGCATTCAGCCCAAGCACACCTGTAGCTGGCAGCTCCCCAAGCCGGAGCCTGATTTCGCGCTGGGCAGACAGCTGTGTGTAAGGCTGTGCCGCACTCTGGCACGGCAGGTGCTGCACGCTCGTGCCTGCCTTGCTGAGCATGCTGCGCTGACACCAAGATCAAAGTGCTGCCGTCTGTCATGTTCAGCGTGCTGACGTGTATCTGTGTTCATCACCATGTTTTGGCACTGACCCCAGCCCCCTTCGCCTTGCAGGACTGCGGTGGCAGGCTCCTGCAAGAAGACGCAGCAGTGCGGCCCCACTCCCCCGGCAGACACCAACCCGCCCCAACCAACTCCCTCGGTGAGCTGGCAGACATTCGTTGACCAGGACAATATGCATGGACATGTGCCCAACCCAATGACGCTGAGCAGCATCAACATGGTGCTCTGCCGTGCATGCGTGTAGCACAGCAGAGAACAGCACGGCGCTGCATTGCGCAACACAACTGCCACCCCCAGCTGAAGCACTTTCTCGCTCTACGTGTCACTTTCCTCGTTGCCTGCAGGATGGGGCAAGCCCAGCTGCAAGACCGTGGGCACCGAGTACATCTGCACAGCAACGTGCAAGGACGGCTTCTCAGGCCAGCCCACTGCCAGCTGCGAGACGGCTACAGGGCAGTGGAGCCCCACCAGCGGACGGTGCCGCAGGGACAACAGCAACAAATGCAGCAGGGTGCCGCCCCCTGGCACGCAGGTGCCTCCAACTCGGATGGTAAGCATGCCTAAGCAGTGGTATGTTGATGACCCGATTGGCCAGTTGTGCGCGCACTGCAAAGGCACAGGGTGCCTGCTAGGGGGTGGGCACTTCTACGCAACGCGAGCAACTGCGAGCCATCAGTGCATGCCTGGACACAGCAGAGGGCGCTGCTGCTGGTGGCCATGGCAGAAGGGCCGTGCTTTGCTGTTGACCGAGCTGCGCATGATTCGCCACTTTTCGGCAAGGTCCAACTGCTCCGCAGCACAGCCGTCACACATGCGCTCAGCTTGCAGCCACTCATCGTGCATGCGGTATCCTCACTACTGTTGCCAACCGCCTCCTGTCTGCCTCCATGCAGGGTGGACTCTGGCCGGCTGCAGCTTGCGACTGCCACCTCCTACCAGTGTGCAGCAGACTGCAAGAGGGGCTACTTTGGTACCCCCACCATCAGCTGCAACCCCAGGACTGGCCAGTGGGGGGCTGTGGCCGGCACGTGCAGGGACGGGCAGGGCGGCGGCTGCACAGCCACCCCCGTCAGCGGCAGCGGAGGCCCCCTGCCTACCCCCACAGGTACAGCTGCTGCGTTGCTGTGTGACCGAGATGCTGAGGAACCAGCCGCTGTCGATGAGAGTTGCTACATGACAGATGAAGCGTAATTTTTGCGCGATGGTGTCTGTTGGATACTGCAGTGTTGGCCAGCCACCTGCCGTGTCTGCCATTCACCAACAAACCTCGCTGCTTACTGTGTCTGTATTACGGCGTGTTGCACATATCTCGCTGCCTGCAGGCTGTTGGGTGGTGGCCTAGTTCTGCTGCATATCCAGTGCCTGCTGCACCCCCCAGGCACCCTGCATGCCTCACACCCACCTCCAAACCCCCATGTGCCGCTGCCGTCACTGCGTTGACCGCTGCCCCGCAGGCAGTGTCGGTTGGGACGCCCAGTACTGCTTCACGTCCAGTGGCCGCTACACCTGCCAGGCGCCCTGCCAGGCAGGGTTTGAGCCCGTCGGCTCCATCCCCTTCTCCGTCTGCACAAGCCCGCCGGGCTCGTCAACCAGCACGTGGTCGGCTGTGAGGGGCAGGTGCCAGCGGGTGCAGGCTGCGTGCTCCAACACGCCCCCTTACTCGGCTCCACGTAAGCAACAGAAACCACGGCAGTGATTGCATTGTACTGGCGTTTGCAGCCAGCAGTGAGCTGTTGTGCCACCACCTGCAGCTAGCAGTGTGTGTGCTGCACTGGGGTGTCAACATGCTCAGCCAGCTTCCTGGGTCGGGCTCCGCACCGCTGCAGCTCTTCCACTGCCCTCAGCAGCTGTGCGCACACAGTCACAACTCCTCTGCTGCTGGGCGAGGCAGCAGCTACCATAGCGCAGCTTGCATCCATGTTGCTGCCAAACCAGCGCAGCAAGCTCAGCGGGCTCTGCTGCCGCCTCTGCCCCCTGGCCGCTGCTGCAGGCAACACCATCGGCTGGCAGCAGCAGTACTGCCGTGAGGTCAGCGACCAGTACATGTGTACCGCCTACTGCGCATCTGGCTATCGTCAGGGCTCCGATGGCCTGCCTTCCACTTCCTGTGACCTCAGCTCAGGCCAGTGGACTTCTGTCGGCGGCTCCTGCGTCAAAGACAACGGCGGTGATGGCTGCTCTGCGCTGCCTGTCAACACGCCACCCAAGTACAGCAAGGGCTGGAAGCCTGAGGCCTGTTACACAACGGGGTTGGGCCCCAAGGCTACCACTACTTGCTATACCACATGCGATAATGGCTACAAAGCATCCAGTCCAAACGGACATGACCCCACTGTTGTGTGCGACTGGGCGACAGGTAATTCATGAGGCGTGCTGTTATAGAGCTTGTGCATGCTGGAGGTGTCCAGACAGCATGCAGCAGCTGCTGCACAGCTTCTTAAATCATGCATGGGTTCTGCTGCAGTCGCAATGGGGCTCACCAATCAACACTGTCAAGATACCACTGCTTCTGCAGCATGCTGTGCCTGATGAGCTCATTTGCAGCAACCCTGCTCACAGGACCATGAGCTGCTTCATGCATTGCTGCGAGTGCTGCTATGTGTGCCGCAGGCCTGTGGTCCAACGTGAATGGATTCTGCATCCGTGACAACGGCGGTGGAGGAGCCTGCGATGCGGGCCACCCCGACATGCCGGAGCCAGCCAACAGCTACGGCTGGTCCTGCAGCACCAGGGGCCGGGGTGAGTACCGCCTGCGAGCGGGGCAGTGCAATCATGTGTGTGGCTCTAACAATTCCTGTTGCACTGCACTCGTTTGCACTAATTTTCCCGGTCCCACCGCCCGTGGCTGGGCTGAAAAAGCAACTGGAATTGACGGATTTGTGCGGGTGGTTTTGATCGCCCAAACAATGAAGAAGAAACTGGGTACAATTACAAGACACCCTCATGAGCGGAACAACGGCTCGCTGGGCTAGTGCCTGAGGCAGGTTCAGTCCTGTACTACTGTGTTGTATTGTATTGTATTGTATTTCAACAAGGCCGTTGGCGTGACTGGCGTCATTTTGAAGCCAGCGGTTCTGTTTTGGTTGGTACTCGCTTGCCCGCGGTGTGAGCTTGAGATCAGCTGTGCTGTGTCTGGGATGGAGTAAACTTGATGCAGTGGAGGTCTCCTGTCTGTAATGTGATTCGTGTCAGTTACCTTGTTACTGCTGTTGTTCCGCCTTCAGGAGCAGCAGTGGCAGGTGTTGGTTGTGGTTGCCATGTATGAACAAGAAACCATGGAGAGAGTGACCAGCGCTTCCCTCCCCTTGACAGCTGCATGTGCAAGACTGGCGCAACATACTGGCAGTTGTTGTGTATGCGCAGAAGTGCAACTTGGCTGCAATGCAACAGCCTCCCACCATCACCAGCACAATGTAAAGCTGTCATACTCTGTGTCCATGCACCTGCCCAACCACCAATGGTCAAGTATGCTTGGCTGTCCTGCTCTTTGCTCGCGCATGTCACTCAAGGTGTTATTTGTAAGTTGACATGTTACTTTGCTTGCAGGACGCCATGCGCAGCGCATGTGCACGGCAAGCTGCAAGCCTGGCTACTACGGCTACCCCTGTGCCCCGACCATCTCGTGCACTGGCAGCGGCAGCTGGAGCGACTCCAAGGGCGCATGCCTGCCGTACGAACAGCCCAGCCAGCGTGAGCACGATACTTGTTATTCGTGCAGCAAGATTCAGAATTCGTGTGTGCATCTCAACCGCCTTGAAGCGGGCAGCTGAGGGCGGCTCATGCAAGTGCTGGAACATGCTTGGGCTGTAAACTGCCTGTGCTGGTACTGATGCCGCTGCCGCCGCTGCTGCTGCGGCTGTTGGTGCGAGGTTCTTAAGGCGGCACACCTTCGCCTGTAACTTGACCTTTGCATTTGCTGCTGACAATCAGCTTCCCGTTGCTGCTGCTGCTGCTGCTACCTCTGCTGCTGCTGCTGCTGCTGCTGCTGCTGCTGCGGTTTGCCGCAGCCTGCTGGGGCTATCCAGGCGGCAAGCCAACTTGCTACGGTGGCAAGGCTAAGTGGAACATCAGTTGCGGTGGTGCAGGCTACTGCTACAAGTCCCGCACATACGCCAAGAAGTGCGGCTCTCGGTGCAACCTGTACTGGTGAGTTGGGTGCACCACAACAGCTGTGTGCCGTGCATGGGGTTAAGGCTCGCACTGGTTGGCTGAACATATGTTGCAGCAGTTCCACTGCTGCTGCCGGCAACAACAAGGACAGCCAAGCAAGTGAAGCGTTGCAGCTGCAAAAAAATGCAGTTAGCCCCTGCTCCTCACTGTGTGCGGTGCTTTTGTTCAAGAACATCATCTGAAGCTGCTTTAAACACCCGACATACGTTGTGACTGCATCGCTACCGTACTGCCTTGTTGTTGGCTGAGGCAGAGACAGGCTCACCATGCATGCTGCCTGCTTTCTGCTGCCGCTTCTGCTGTGTTTGCGCAACGCAGCCCCAGCCATGTCAAGCACGGCACACGCTGCACTGCCCCATGCTCGGGAGGCACCAGAGGCTCATTCACAGCCACTTGTGAGTATGAAAGATGAGCTGATACAATTACATTGTTCGTTTAGCATCACCTTGCTGCCTGCGATTTGCAAATGGTGGTATAGCAGCTGTGCTTGCCGCACGCAGCTTGATTGTGGCCCATCAGCTAGCTTGAGGTTCCACATGCCACTCTGTCAAGTAGGCACACTTTGTACAATGCACCGCCAAGTCTGCGCTCTAACAAAGTATGGGGCTGGTTGCACATCTGGTTACTCTTTAGATAGTGGCGAGTAATCTGCAATTCTGCAGTACACTGGCATTTGTCCTGCCCAGCTGGTGGTCTATGCTGCGGATTGACAGCAAAGACGAGTTTTCTGCCACATCTCAAATGGCGTACATTGTGAAACCTTGGCATGGCAATGCGTGTTCCTCACACACAGCTTCGGCTGTTCCTGCTGCTGCTGCTGCTGCTGCTGCTGCTGCTGTGTCTCTGTAGGCTTCAACGGCAAGTGGTCCTCCATCGGCGGTGGCTGCAGGTACAAGTAGACACCTGCAGCTGCGCAGTGCTGCGTGCCTGCAACCCTCTCCAGCAACCAACAAGGGAAGCCGGCACAGAAGCCACGCGGCACTGCAACTTTGCCACCTTTGCGCGCCTGTGGAGGGCGGCTGCAGAGCTCAGCGTTTCATATATTCAACTTGTGAGCCGAAACGAGTGGGATCGTGCTCAGTGCTGGTCCTGCGTTGGTTGAAGATGGCAGGGTGGGGTATGCTGTGGCAGCTTGCGAGTCATGGCCGCACAGGCTTTTCATCAAGAACGTTCTTGTGCTCTCGGCACATCCTGTACTCACCGCATGCGCGGCTTGCATACCTTTTCTGCCACAGTGTCTGTGACTGAGGCAAGATGTGCAAGCTGCTGTGTGTTCACACTATATGTAGAGTCAGTAAGTTGGTGAACACCATGCTGCTTTTTTGCTTGGAGCTATTCTTCTGACCTTGAGTGCTTTTTGCTGCTTCGATTTCATACTGCTGCATGCGCTGTAACAGCATGCAGCTTAACCGCTGCTAGTGACCAGGGCTACATACAGCACAACACAGCAGCAGGTTGCAGGTCACTATGATCCAACATTGCATGATTTGCATTTGATTAGAGCGTTCTCCTTGTTTATGATCAACTTAACGCGTGATATAGCATGGCAAGGCAATGTGCTGGTCCTGATTTCCACGGCTAGTACAGCAGTCAGTCATGCAGCCGGCATCTGTGCATGGTGCGCTGATCCCGGCTTCTTTGCACAGGATTTGATGGAACTATTTGAGGAGAACTGCATGTGTATGACTCACCTGCTGTGACCAGGTGGTGTAGTCCTTGGGGAGTGCAACGACTCACTGGCGGTTTTATCACCAGCTGATTCCTTGCACCATGCTTTTATTATGCAAGCCCTCTTAACAGAGGCAGTCTGCTTTCAACTAGAGTTTTGCTTGCTCATACTTTTGCAGTGTCAGGGAGACTGCTTGCTGTGGTGTTGCTTGTGTCTTGGCTGGTGTCGCGGCGTGCTGGAGTGTGTGCCTGCACCAAGTCCCAGGTTGGCCGCCCTTCATTGTGTCTTGATGCTTGTTGCCCTATGCGAGAAAACCAGCAAGTGGGTCGCAACTTTCGGGCCTGTGAAGCAACATGACGCCTGCCACAGCGATATGGGCGCTTGCTGGTGAAACAGCCTTGTGTGCCGTTTGGTGTGACACACGCACACACGCATGTTGGTGTACCAGAAGTGGTATTTTGTGCTCAAACCTCTGGCGGTCTCTGCTGCTGCAACTTTATGACCTCTTTTCAGCTGATTTTGTCTTTTCATCGCAGGCGTATCGCCAATAAACATGGGCTTGCCCAGAAAGGGCGCGGTGGGTTGCGTCCGCTAGTACTCCATGCGCTTGAGCATGGAGCTGCACATGGTTCTGAATTGTACAGGGTGCAGGCGTCGTGTGCACGCGTTGCCTGAAGTGTGCATGCGCTACGTACAGTGTGCAGGCGTTGCGTAATGTGTGGGTGCGCCGCGCTGCACATGAGCTTGGGTTGACCCTTTGGGGGTTGCATCGGTTCTGGTGCATGTATGGGTTGGCGGCTGGAGGCTTTTGTGTGCAGCAGGTTCTGGGAGTACTCTGTCGACAAGTGTTGGGTGCTTGGCACCCTTTCATCTTGAGAAAGACGTCACAACCAAGGGCAGTTGAATGAATAAGGTATACACCAGGGATCTTGCATGCTTGAAGATGGTTTCCTGGGCTTTTGCAGGTTACTGATAATGCCAGGGCTGTTGCATGCTTGAAGGTTCTCAGGGATGTTGCCTGATTGAAGGCCTTTACCAAGGCCGCTGCAAGCAATAATACTGCAAGAGCTGGTTTGGTTGGCGCTGATGGCATGGGGTTTGGGTTGTGCTTACTTGCACCTGCCAGGATGTGCTGGCAAGCTTGCCGTGCTGGCTGTGCTCAAATGCGCAAGGTGCATGAACTTGCATCAACCCTTGCATGGCCATGCCGCGCAGCGCTGACTGCCGGCATGAAGACTTCCCGCAGGCTGTGCTGTCAAGTCACAGATAAAGTGGTGGCAAACGCGTGTTTGCGTGTATTTAGATGTGCGCCAAATGCTGTTGCACAGCAGCGGATTCATTGTTGCAGCACCAAGTGCATTGCTGGAGGGTTGGGATCTAGTGTGTCTGTATGTCTGGCCGCAGTGGTGGTTGTATGTGTGATGAGCCCGCGCAATGTCGCTGGCTTGCCGGAAGACAAGCATGCTGGTGATGAACCAGATCTGTGCCACATGCCATGCCTTCAGTGCTGAACCCAAATTGCTGGCCTACCTGTTGTTCGATCTTTATTGCCTTTTTTTTTGTTTTTCTTTGGTCCATTTGATTCACTTCCGACTTGTGTGCCAATGACTGAAGCACATTGCAGCTGCAGCTCTCGTTGTTGTCTTTGGGCATCGGCTTGTTTCTGCAGCCGCTGACTTGCCAGCTCTTCAGGCATTTGCACTTGCTGTGGTTGCACGCGGCCCCCTGCAGAAAGCAGCAACAGCAACGCAGGTCATGCTGGCAATGCAAACACGTCTACACACTTGCACAGCAGGTGTGACTGTTGGCAGTGTGGCACAAGAGTGCGCTGATTTGTCAAGACAGTGATGTGTTCTGGCAGGAGACATCAGGTGTGATCAAAAGATTTGCAGTTGCGTTGAATTGCTAATACTCGTTGCAGGAGTCGACTTAGCACAAGCTGAAGCTATTGCTGCTGGATGTTCCCAGCTTGGGCGGTGCATTACGTAATGCGTAAGTAACAGCTTGCTGTACCGAGCAGCCCTTTGGAGCGCTGAGCACCACCACATGCGAGCTCTTGCTATGTCACTGGAGGCTTCAACCCGACGTTGTATGGTCCGTGCAGCTGCTTTAGCATGACTAGTATTGTGTGTCTGCATCCACAAGGCACTGCCTGCTCGGTATGACGCTCCTCTCAGCAACGTGCTCGCAGCCATGCATGCCTATGGCCTTGGGCGATGTATGTTTATGGACGTCTTGTGGTGCTGTGGTATGTCGCTGACTGATCACTAATGTAGATCAGTTGACAGCACAACTTCAGCTGCTGTGCCTACACTCACATACATATGGCTGTTTTACCACATCCAATGGATCTGGGCTCTGTTTCAGCACCAAGCATTGGTTACCAATGAAGCATGCTGCATTGGCAGCCCCTGCTCGGAACTTGCGTAAGCTCTTCTCATGGGTTGTGCTGTGGCTTGATGGAACAACCCTCAGGCTAGTCATGCAGTACCTTGTGACTTTTGGGTGTATGGAGGCAGCCGAGGCGGCAATGCTGCCTGGTGTACACCTGCCAGGCCCATGGGATGTGTTGATCACCAAATACCAAATACCAAAGTAGGGCCACAGGCCCACCCACTAAGGAGCCAAACAAGGCTCATGGGGTCCCACAACAGCCAAGGAGTAATAATCCAACCAACTAATCCGAGGCCTCAACAAGTTCTGAAGATTCTGTCTTTGAGGCACTTGTGTCACTTGGGAGCACAGCATGCGCCATAGCCGGATCATTTCTAACCAGGATACAATAGTAGATGAAAGCAGCAACACTACTCTGCCTCTGCTCATAAAGTCAGCAAAACACCGGCCAAGAGGGCTCACAACAGCAGCTGGGCTCTGCCACCCTCCAAAATCAGCAAATAGCCGCCAGAAGCGATTGCGAACAACCTGATATGCGTCACATTTAAACACAAAGTGAAACTCATCCTCAACTTGGACAGCACCGCACCGAGAGCACAGTCGCTGTTGCCTGGGTAGCAGAGAGTTATCAGCCCTCTCTCACCGACCAGTAGCCACAACACAATACACAACACAATACACCATACCAAGTTGCCAAGTTACCAAAGGAGGGCCACTGGCCCACCCACTGAGGAGCCAAACAAGGCTCATGGGGTCCAAAATGTCTCGCCACAACCAAAGGGGGAAAGGGAGGCAGAGCATGCCACACAAGCAGCCAACATACAACATAGCCTAGCGGTAAATCCATGCGAAAGGGCACAATACCTGGTGGCAGCATAGGTGGCACGGTGAACCACGCAACAAACCAGGATGGGGGTTGTGGCCCTCCTCTGTGGGGGCAGCATACTCCTCAAACAACAGCTTTAGGAAGGGAGTGGTTTCCAGAGTTCAACTATTTGGTGTTCGTATGCCGACAGGCGCTTACTGATCACAGCCTGGGTGTGGTGCTGCTGAGCAATGACAGCCAGGCACTAGCCTGTGTCTGCTCCATGTGCACACGGTAGCCTACTGAGTCAGCACATAGTTGCAGAATGTGCCAACCTGACTGCAACTGCTTTTGGACTGTTTTTGAAACAAGGATGCTGGTGAACTGGCCACCAAGGATGTGCCACTGCCCCTGCCACCAGCCTCAACTCCGATCTTGCTATTCGCTTTGCACTTGTGTTTTGGAGGTGGTCAAGACGTTGTAACATGTGGTGATCACCACATGAGTTGTGTCACCGCAGGGCAAGCACAGCAGACGCCTTGGAACGAGAATTCCGCACAGAAGCACCGCTGGCTCCACTCACTGCATCATGTTGAAGCTGGAGGCAATGTTCAGCACTTGAGGAAGCATGTTGAGGCCATTGGAGCGGCTTTGGCGGCACCAGCCCTTCCACGGCCAGGAAGCGAAGGTAGAGGCTGCGCATGCACGCCCTTGAACATCTCCAAAAATGTAAAGCAAGCCAGATCTCCGGACGCTCCACTTCTGCCGGCCGCTAAGACTACGGCGCTACTTGCCTTACAATTGTTACCGTCAACCAGCTGGTACTGCGCTGCGTGCAGCTGGTACTGCGCTGGATGCAGCTGGTACTGCGCTGCAGCTTGCTGGGCTGCAAGATCACTGTAGACGTTTCCCACCATACCATACCATACCATACCATACATGCTCCACCCAACAAAGGAGTGGGAAACTCGATCAGGTGGGGCATGGGGGAGAAAAATATCGCATTCAGCATATACGTTTGCACATGCCACCATGCTGCACTCTGCTGACTGTCCTGTGCCTTGCTGATGCGCCACAAGCGCTCCTACATGCTTTTGGCAGGGGCGTGCATGGAGACTCTAGCTGGACTCAACAGCCTGCACAAAGTTGTGCAGGCTCAGCTTACTTGGTGAGCCAGCACAGCGTGCTGTGACAGAAACGCCCTAGATGGAAAAGTGGGCAGCGGCAGGTGCTGCCTGGGCTAAGTCAAGTTCTACAGAGCTGTGTCTTTGATCTGGAGCGAGAATCTTGCAGGCGTATGGTGCTCGACGTTGTGCAGGGTGCATGGAGACTCCTGGAGTTTCCCCAGGAAACTGGTTGGAAGCGGCCGAAGTTGCATGCGAAGGGGATCGGAGCAATCCTGAAATATCTTTGGTCAAATACCTAAGTTTCTAATAGAAGTTCGTAGTTCGCCGCTAACCCGTCAGCCGAATCGCGTGCCTGCCTGGCAGTGGCAGCCCAGGGTTCCCAACCCTACTTGCTACCACATGATGGTCAGGTTGACTTGATCCTGAAGGTTTCACGCAATTGCCCTTTGCACAACAGCATCTTACTGCAGGTTCAGCGGCTTCAAACACGTACTGATTAGATAATGCAGAGAGGCCCGTTGCGTGAAGTAAAGACATCATTGATTGTTGTGAAATTGAATACGCTCAGCTTTGAGGGAACTGGTGGTCTCTTGGAAACGACAGCCACGGCTCGCCAGGCATTGGCTGCACCTCAGCAACATTGCTGGGTTGCACCGAGCATCTTGAGGTCCCCAGACACTTTTACATTACCAGGACGTCTGTGATGGCCCTGCAGCGACACGTTGTCTGCTGTGGCAGTAGGCAGCATACGTCAAACCTGCAACAGCAGTAGCGGCTGCTTTTTTAAAGGCAGCCGCACAGTACAGCTGGTTATACATGCTGGCAGCATCATGGCGTCAACGAGTATCAACCTTAGAATTATTAAGGTAAGAATCTTGCTTGCAGGATGCCATGCGAGGTAACATGCTGGCATATCAGACTTGCTAGGCAGTTGCAGGAGTATGACAAGTAGTACGGTTGCACGAGTGTGATGGCAGGATTGTGGTAGCAGCATGTTGGCACCAGCAACCCAACAGCAAACGCGTGTAGACGGAAGCTGCGAGTATGAGCAGCGCCGCTCTGGTAGTTTGGGTTGCCCAGCAGGGCGGCCAGTGCGGTTCTGTGGCTGAGCACAGCTGCATGTCGTGAGGTTACGGTGACCATGGCGTTGCAGTGTTACTGCTGTCATACAATGTTCCTGTAGCAGTGTGCATTTTGCCAAACATGGCGAAGGGCAGGTTGCAGGGTGCTTGTAGCAGGGGTTCTGGCTGTGCTGGTCACACAGCAGAGACAGGACAACAAACCCTAGAACCTGCGTCATGCGGCATGCTGTCCAAGGCTAGCCGGCGGGACCGTCTTTGAAGCAAGCTCCTGCATGTATGCAACAGTAATGCTTGCTTGTATATGGCTCCCAACAGGCAGCAGAAGGTGCAGTGCTTGCCGCACAGGCACCACTCCAGGCGCCACCATGCATGGGCAGCTGCGTGAGGCTCCGCATTGCTGCACATCTCCACGTCCTCACCTGCCCTGCCCCCACCTGCCCATGTGCTGCACCTGCCCCTGCCCACAACAATTGCCATGGCGCCACCTGTCACCAGGCCAAGTTGGCCTTGTTCAAGCTTGACCAGCTCAAGGAGGTGCTGCAGCAGCTCAGCATGACGCGCAGCGGCCGCAAGGACGACCTGAACAAGCGCCTGCTGGACTACTTCACTGACGTCGCCAACCTGTGAGTGGGGTGGCATGCAGCAGCAGCAGCAGCAGCAGCAGCAGCAGCAGCCAGCAGCAGCAGCAGGCAGCACATGGGCACAGGCAGCAGCAGCAGCAGCAGCCAGCAGCAGCAGCAGCAGCAGCAGCAAGATGCCCTTTTTCCTCACATGTATGCTATCTACGGTGAGATGAGGCTTGAAGTATCAAGCACAGGGGCAGTTGGAGATGCAGTTGTGCATGGTGCTGCTGGCAGCTGCTGGGCACGACATCTCGCTGGTGCCTTGCGCAGGCTGCGTCTGGCGCTTCAAGCTGTTCAGCATCCCCGTATGTTGTGCATGCACAAGTTGGTGCATGCTTCTGCCTGTGATACCATGCTTGCTTTGCAGCAGACCTCCACCCCATGAGGCTGCTTTGCCAGCGCCAGCTGACACTTGATCTTCCGCGCATGGTCTGCCTGGGCCTGCCCCTTGCCCTGCCTGCTGTCCGTGTCCTGCCAGCAATGCAAGCGGCCACAGGGTGGCTGGCCAGGAGGTTGCCGAGGGCGCAGCACGCACTGTCGATGCAGTGTACTCGCGCCTTCGCCAAGTCGATGAGCAGTACAACCGCAGCATGCTGCAGCACCGGCACATAGATGCCATTGAGGCTCAGGAGCGGGCGGCGGCAGGCGGCAGCGATGCAGCTGCTGGCGGGCCCACCAAGCGGCCGCGCACTGATGCTCCCGCAGCAGCCAAGCCGCCACCTCAGCAGCAGCAGTTTGATGGCGGGGAGCTGCCTGTGGAGGAGGTCATAGGGCGGTTTCTGGATGGCAGCGAGGGCCTGGGGCCGTTGAACACACAGGTGTGGTGTGTGGGCTGCTGGGCTGCTGGTGCAGCAGCTTGTCCGTGATGTGCTGGTGTGGTCCTGTGCTGAGCAGGGATACTTTGATGCTGCAGTGTTTGATGCTGCAGTGAGCATGCCAAGTGGCAGAGCATACCGTGTTGTGCATCGTCTGGCAGGCTACGTTGCACAGCCTGCATTGCATCATGTGCACCGCTGCATGCGCTGCAGCCTGTTGTTTGTGTGAGCATTGTGCACCACTCGCCGCGCATGCCTGCTGCCCTGACCGGTGCCCACCGTCTCTCCACTTTCATCGTGCAATGCGCGCAGGTGCGCTGCCTGTGCGCGCAGGCCACACGCCGCGAGCCGCTGCTGCAGTGCTGCGGCGCCTGCTGCGGCGTATGGCAGCACGCAGACTGCGCCAAGCAGCAGCTGCAGCCCAGCGGCCCGGGCGCACAGCCGCTGCTGGACCCGGCCACGTTCAAGCCACTCGTGCAGCGGCAGGCCTTCTTCTGCGAGCGCTGCAGGGTGTCTCGCGCCGATCCGTTCTGGGAGCTGTTTGACCCCACAGTGATGCAGCCGGTGCGGGGCAGCCTGACGAACATGACGGCAGCACTGGGTGCGCTGGGCGAAGTGCGCATGAGCAGCACGGGCATGCTGGACCTGGTGCTGAGCAAGCAGCAGGTCACGCTGCTGCAGGCCAAGGAGCAGGAGTACAAGCTGCAGGTGGGCAGGCCGTGTGTGTGTGGTGTGCCGTTCTGTGTGCCGTCGTGCGCAGCTGTGTGGAGTAGGAGGGGTTGCCACAGTGAAGGCTTCATCGGCCAGGTGAGTCGCGACATCGTACTACAGCATCAGCTGACGGCGCAGTGCACCGGCAAAGCTGCTGACATGAACTGCAGCTGCACAGCAACCAAACATGGGCATGTGCTGCCGCAGCTGCAGTTCCTGCACCATGTGTCTGTCCCTTCCCCGGCACAGTGGCCTGGCACCACCTGACTTGCGCCTGATTTCTGTGTACTTTGCTGGCATTGCTCACAGGCCTGCTGGCCGGCAGCAACATGTGGCCCGATTGATTTCACCCTACCGCAGTGCACCTACCGCATTGCACCTGCTGCATTGCACGCGCTGCACTGCGCTGGGCTGCTCGCCACTGCTGCCCGCGCCCTGTCGCTGCCCGCAGGCCTTGTGCCTGCAGCTGGACGACCCTGTGCCGTTCCGCTTCCACTGGCCCGTCAACTCGAGCGTGACCATCCATGCCCCCCACCTGGCCCAGAAGGTGAACGCCACCAGGCGCGGCCAGATGTCCAAGCTGGGGCCCAACCAACGAGACGAGCCGTTTGACCTGACAGCTGCAGTGCAGCCTGCAGTCGGGGTGTCGACCCAGGTGGGTGGGGCGCTTGGTGGCCTGGCGCTGGCGGAAGCAGCAAGGCCTGCGGTGTCTGATGGCCCAGCGCTCGACATGTCGCTGGAGGAGTGGTGTGTGCTGCGCTGCAGGTCACCTTGTGGGTGGCATGCGCCTGTGTTTCAGCTGGTGCCGCACTCATGTTGCATTGCAGCGCTCCTGCATGCCAGCTCACCTGCGTGGGCTGTCTTCCTGCCAAAGCCTGCTTCGTTGTACTGCCTGCTTGCCTGCTTGTAGTGCCTGCTGTACCTCAGTTCCTGCAAGCTGCCTCTGAGCTGGGCCGTGCCGAGTCTGACCACCACCGCCTATGTTGAAGCTTTACTCACCTGTTTCACCTGCATACCTGACTCATCTGCTCCACCTGCCTACCTGCACTGCATGTCTACTGTGTATACTGTCAGTGCCCCTGGCAGCTCTCTGTGGAGCTCACCTACAACGAGCCTGAGCCCCACTACCTGTTCATGGTGGCCATAATGCGGCAGCGCACGCGCGAGCAGGTCAAGGTGAGCAACGGCAGCCAGGGGTTGGGAGGCAGCGTGGAGCAGATGCACTGCCACTACACGCTGTTGCTGCGTGTGCTGTTACCTGCACAAGGTATGTATCTGCACACATTAGACGATGTCGTTGCAAGTGGCAGGCTGTCGTTCTGCATGGTGCAGGCTTTTGTTGCACATGGTGCAGGCAGTCAGTGAAGGTTGCAGCTATTGCAGATGTTGGTATGCTGTCGCATGTGTCACATGTGTTAAGCTGCCGACAATGTTGATGCTCTTTACTTAGAATGCAGCACCTTCTGCCATCAGCTGTTGCAGGCGCTGAACAAGCAGCGTTACGTGTCCCGTGCTTCCACTCACTTCCTGTGCACACACTCAGCTGTCGCTGTCACCGCATGCGTTGGCCGCTGCTGCTTGTAGGCGCTCATGAGGCAGCCGGAGACGCTGGAGGCGGCGGTGCAGCGCGTGCGGCGCCACATGCGCGGCGCCAGCAGCAGCACCAGCAGCGACGCGGCCGCCGCAGCAGGCTCCTCCTCCAACGGAGCAGCAGCAGGCAACGGCTGCGCGGTGAGCAACGGCGACAGCGACCGTGATGACGACGACGACGTCATCATGGGCAACACGGTGGTGTCGCTGAAGGACCCGTTCTCCAACACGCGCATGGCGACCGCTGCGCGCTTTGTGGACACGGCCGGCGCTGCCCCCTCCGCCTTTGACCTGGAGCTGTTCCTCGACATGGCGCAGAGCACGCGCAAGTGGATGGACCCGCACAGCAACAAGCCCAGCTGCGTGCAGAGCCTGCAGGTGCGTGCGCGGGCGGCTGCAGCTGCGCAGCAACAGCAGCAGCACTGCTGCGTGCGACTGTCTCACCGTACAGTCCAGCATTTGAGCGCAGCTACCTGATCCCCGGCACTTGGGCAGCAGTAATCTTTGTGAGGACATCACATCATACATCTGCTGCGCCTGCTGCCTGCTGTCCTACTTGCTGTGGCTGCTCAACACCTCCTGCTGTGCTTGCTGCCGCTGTCCCCGCTGCCGCCGCACTGCAGGTTGACGGCTACCTCACCCACGTCCTGCGCGTGCTGGCGGGCCTGCCGGACGTGACGGAGGTGGAGATCACGCCCGAGGCGCTGTGGCGGCCAGCGGGCAGCCGCGCGGCCTTCATGTCGGTGCTGGAGCAGGCGCAGGACATGCGCGCAGCGGTAGCGGCTGCTGCGGCAGCTGCTGCGTCGGTTGTTGCCGCAGATGGTGGTGCTGGTGGTGATAGCGAGGAGGAGGACGAGGATGAGTGAGTGTGTTTTTGCTGTCATTGCCAAGATGCATGGTTCATCGCTGTGGTGGCAGCAGATGGTGGATGGGGGATTTGGCAGTGGTGGTGGAGCGTGCCTGCCCTGAATGCATTAGCTGCCCGGGCATGCTCAACTGGTGCATCTGCACTGCCATCTTTAGACTGTACAATTGCTTGGCGCAACTGCTGCTCGAGAGTGTATATCAGACTGATGGACTCTGCTGCTGCTCTGTGGTGGGCTGCTGCTGCCCGCTCTCATGCAGGCAGTTCAGGCGCGAGGTGGCGCAGATGCAGGACAGGAAGCCGCAGCTGCAGCAGGCAGGTGGCGTGGTAGAGGTGATAGAGATTCTAGACTCAGACGATGAGGAGGAGCAGTCAGCACAGCAGCAGCAGCAGCTGTTGCAGCCGCAGCCAGCAGAGGCAGCAGCTGGGCCGGGCGTGCTCACAGCAGGGGTGGGATCGCAGCAGCAGCTGCAGCAGCAGCGTGCGCAAGCAGGGCTTGTGATCAGGCTGCCTGCTCGCACGCAGCTGCAGCAGGCAGCAACAGCAGCAGGCCGGGTGGTCAGCCCCCGGCAGCAGCAGCAGCAAGGCGTCACGCTTGGCTCGGCGGCCCGCGCAGCAGCAGCCACCGCAGCAGCAGCAGTTGGGCCGCCAGTGCGGGTGGCGTCGGGCGGGCAGCAGCAGCAGCTGACCCAAGGGCTGGCTGGCAGCAGAACACACATCATTCAGACTGGTGTGGCTGGCGGCATTGCGCAGCAGCAGCAACAGCAGCTGCCGCAGCAGCAGATGCCGCAGCTGCCTGCGCTGCAGGAGCAGGTGCCAGGCGCAGCACTGCTGCAGCAGCAGCTGTCAGGTGGCCTGATGCAGCAGCCGCAGCAGCTGCAGTTGCTGTCGAGACGCTACAGCGGTGGGGTTGGGGTCCAGCAGGGCTCCGCACCCATGCTGCTGGTCCAGGGCTCGTCCATGGCGATGCAGGGCTCACTGCCGGTGATGTCGCTGGCGATGGGCTCACTGGCGATGACAGGCTTGCAGCAGCTAGGGCAGACGTCGATGCCGCTGCAGCACTACACCAGTGTGCCGCTGCAGCAGGTGCAGTACTTGCAGCAGCAGCAGCAGCAGCAGCAGCAGCAGCCAGGCTTGTATACGTACCAGCCGCAGCCACTGCCTGCATCATACAGCTATGAGCCGGGGCTGTTGCAGCAGCAGCAGCAGCAGCAGCAGCTGGCGCCTCCTGCCGGTCCAGGCTTTGGTGGTGCTGGAATGAGTGGTCCTGTGAGTGGTGGCGCTGGTAGCAGCTACATGACTATGCTGCAGGATGGTGGCGGTGGGACAATGCTGCCACCTCTGCAGCAGCAGCAGCAGCAGCCAGGTTTTTATGTCAATGTGCAGCCAGTTGGTGGTCCTGCATATCAGCAGCAGCAGCAGCAGCAGCAGCAGCAGCAGCAGAACCCATGTCAAGGGTATGCAGCACAGCATCTGCCCATGTATCAGCAGCAGCATGAAGTGTATGTACATCATCATCGTCATCATCAGTAGCAGCAGCAGCATGTAGGGGGCTATGCCGGTGTCGGGGGTGCCTATCAGGTCTTAGATTGATGGTGGTTGCAGCAGGTCTTCATGCAACGTGCGCTGCAGCTATTGCAAAAAGCAACAGGGCAGGCAGCAGTCGCACGTAACCAGTGCCTGCAACGGTGTGGATGCATGCACTGGAGTGGATGTTATTTATGCTTTCTGCGTAGTCATTGCTTGCTTGGCAGGCTTTTCAAGCAGCTCATTGAGGAGTGATCCATTCTCTGTTGGCTGTACACGGTAGCACAGCAGCAGGCGTGGTGTGTTCGTCAGGTTGTAAGTACAAGCAGACAGATTGAGGGTTTATGTGACCAACGGGTATATTAATAGTGTAGGATCCAATACTATGTATAAACCCCCTGATGTGATGCTAGCGCACACGCATACTGCATGCATGAACATGCAGAAGACCAGCCTGCATACTTCCTGATACTGATTGCCTTGCTGCCGTAGCTGTAGCATCGATGTATCGCGCTCCATCAGACGATTCTGACTCGGAGGTGGAGCCGGGTAAGCACTGTTCGGAGTAGGCATGTGTCCAGGCTGCAGGAGCTAGTTACCGTTTGGCCAACACCAAGCTGCCAAACAAGCCGGGGGCACGCAAATGTCAACTGTTTGTTGTGCTGTAGGCATCGATGATGGAGCACGGATGCCGTGGCCTCAGCACGTCGCTGCTGTTCATATAGTGCGTTTGAGCTCAAGCAGCAGCAGCACAATTGGCCCATGGGCTCCAGCTGTACTAACTGCACCAATTGCTGTGCATGCTTGAAATGCACTGCCTTGACAAGCCTTTCCAGCAAGGAATGGCGATGACCCTTTGAAGAGGAGGCAGGTCCCAGTCAGGTAGTGCAAGGACACAGCAATAAACATTCGCAACAACACAGCAAGTTCACCTGTTGGTGTTGTGCAGCGCACTTGCAAGACCCGCAGTCGCCTGGAGTCACGCCTGTGCAAGTTTAGTGTGCTTACAAAATCGCTGCTGCACTGCTGCTGCAGGTGCTACCCCGGCAGCACTCCCCTTGCAGCCCCTTCCTGCTCAGGACCAGGTCCAGCTCGGGTGGAGGCGGTACAGCAGGCACTGCAAGGCTAGGTGTAGCACTCAGCGCCGGCAGCACCCTGAACCCCAACAACGGCAGCGGTGTTGGCGCAACTGGCCGTCATGGGACTGCTGCAGCACCTGCAACAGCAGCTGGGCTGGGTGCCTCTCCCGCTCAGTCAGCAAAGCGCATGCTGGGCCTGCTGCAGCGACCAGCAGGCAAGCAGCAGCGTGGTGCATCAAGTGGTGGCAGCCCTGCCAGCAATGCAGCAGCAGGAACAGCAGGACTGGATGGGGAATGGGATATCACCCCTGAGCAAGATCCAGCAGCAGCTGCAGCAGCAGCAGCAGCCCAACAGCAGCAGCAGCAGCCCCTCCAAGGGAAAGCAGCGCCATCAGGTGCAGCAACAGCAGCAGCTGGTTCAGCAGGCAGTGACCCAGCCATGCTGCAGCACCTACGGCAGTGGGCTGCCATGTTGCAGGGAGCAGCTGGCATGGCAGCAGGCTCAGCAGCAGCAGCAGCAGCGGCAGGATCAAAGCGGCACTGGCCGGGTGCGGACGCTGCTGCGCCTGTGGGCGGTGCCTGCTGGGCACACACATCTTTCGCCAAACTCCCTGCTGCTGCTGGAGTGGTGCGCTTTGGGCGCAGCGTGGGCAGCAGCAGTGAAGCAGCAGTAGCAGCAGAAGCAGCAGCTGTTGCAGCCGCTGCAAGTGCAGGCATGCACGGCTGTGAGCAGGAGCAGGCAGCAGCAGGGGATGAGCCGTCCGCGCCACCCCTGTCGTGCTTGTTCAGTGAGCAGCAGCAGCAGCACCGCCGGCGGCAGAGGGAGCAGCAGCACCATAACCAGGCAGATGCACCGCCAGCCGCGCCAGCAGCAGCAGCAGCAGCAGTAGTACATGGCCAGGGCAACATGCAGAACCGCCAACATGATCAGCAGCAACAGGCAGGAGCAAGCAGCAGTGGTGGGAAGCGGCCGATGGGGCAAGCTGTTGCAGGTGATGATTATGCGCAGCAGCAGGAGTGGCGGTGGCTGACCTCTTCCAAGAGACACGCATCAGAAGCAGCGTCGCAGGCAGGCAGAAGCAACAATCTAAGTGATGCGGCCCTGCCTGCTGATGACCCTGCTGTGACTGGTCTGAGCAGCAGCACAGCAGCGGCAGCTGCAGCGCCAGCAGCAGTGCCAGCGGCTGCCTGTGAGGGCAGGAAGAGGGCATCGGCTGATGACGATGCACGACAGGAAGGCAATGCCGCCCCTGGCAGTGCAGCAAAGAGGCAGCACGGTGATAGTGCTGGCTGGAGCACGGCATCAATGGCAGCGGGACATCCAGCAGCAGCGGCAGCAGCAGCAGCAGTGCCAGCAGCAGCAGCGGCGGCAGCAGCAGCAGGGCATGTAGCAGCCGCTGATTTGGATGAGGAGATGACGCCGGCAGCATTCATCACGCACAAACGGCAGCAACCTGGCAGCGCTGACGAGTGGCAGCAGCAGCAGCAGCAAGCGCAGCAGCAACGATGTAGCAAGGCAGCAAGGCATGGAAGCGGTGTCCCTGCAGGTGCTGCTGCGGGTGCTGCTGCCATGCCAATAGACAGTGACAGCCCTAGCCACCAGTATCAGCAGCAGCAGCAGCACAGCAATCCTGCAAGGCAAAGTGCAGCAGCAGCTGCAGCTGGCTGTAGTCCTGCCGAGCCTCTTGGGCGCAGCAGCGCCAGCGGCGACGTGCTGCTGGCCCTGCAGCAGGCCTACCCCCCGCTGGCTGCGGTGCTGTGTGCCGTACGTGGCGGCGGGCTGTCTGCTGTGCTGGCGGGGCCGTACGGCTCTGCTGTGTCAGCACTGATGGCCAGGCCAACTGGGCGACAGCTGCTCATGGCCTTTGCTGAGTTGGCAGCTGATGATGCATTGCTGGCAGCAGCACTACAGCAGCAGCCGGGGTGGGCGCTAGCGTGCCAGGATCAGCAGCAAGTGCAGTAGCAGCAGACTTCATGAGTGGCAGTCGCATGGGCGGCAGTTGCAGGGACAGCAGCCCCTTGCAGCCTGCTGGCAGGATGTCAGGCCAGGGTGGTGAAGGGGGCTCCTCTGCTGCTGGTGCTCCTGCTGCTGCTGGTGCTGCTGCTGCTGCTGCTGGTGTTGCTGGCATTCCTCCTGGCAGTCCTGGAGTTGTTGGCCATGGTGGTGCGGCCTCGGTGCAGCAGGCGCTGCAGAACCTGCACTGCAGCATCGCCTGCAGCCAGCAGGCAGCAGCACAGCAGCTCCTAGCCAACGTCAACCTGGCGTTTGAGCTGCACCAGCAGTCAGCGGAGGCAGCGAATGTTGCGCTGCATGTGCAAGCAGCGCAGCTGACAGCAGCACAACAGGTATCACAGCAGCTGCAGCTGAAGCTGCAGTTGGCAGAACAGCAAGCACAGCAGGAGGCGCAGCAGCGCATGAGCCACGAGGCTGCTGCAGCAGCAGTCCAGCAAGCTCTGCGAGAGGCACAGGAGAAGGTGGAGCAGGCGACGCTGTGTCAGATATGCTTTGAGCAGCCGCGTGACACAGTGCTGATGCCTTGCATGCACTTTCTGTACTGTGCGGGATGTGTGCGGAAAGGGGTGGAGCAGGCAGCGGCAGGCAAGGATGGAGGGGCGTTGCGGTGTCCTGTGTGCAGGGCACCCGTCAGCGGGCAGGTGGTGGTGCACCTGTCACCTGGTTAGACATGCAGCTTGATGCTGCCTGTGTCAGTGCGGCTGTGTCTTACACGGCAGTTGCTGTCAGATTGCTGCTAGAACTTTGTTCCGTGTGAGTGACGCATGTGCTGCAGTGTGGTTTGCGAAAGTGTGCCTCTTTGCAACCTCTTACAAACTAAATTACAATCAACTACAATGTGTTGCATGCATAGTAGTAGTAATCTGTCAGGTGTGACTCAACCTGCTTCTGCTTACTCGGGCGACGACCAGAGTTGCTGAAATGCGCTGAATCGTCTAGCACGTTGTGCGATGATGTTAATGCTGAAAGCGGAGGCGGGCGAGTTGGACTGCCTCCACTGGCGCGGTGGACGGTAGGCCCACGCCGGCCCGGCCACCGGGGACGGCCGGCCGTCCCGGGCAATCGCCCGCGGGGGACAGATCAAACTGCAAAACGCGAGTCGTGGTTGGCAGCGCTTTAAAGCGGACTCCGCAACCTGCCATGCCATGTTGGAGGCTTCATTTGCAGCTTGTCGCATCGCCAACTTGCTCATGAGGATCATTGTGGCCCATGTAATGCAGCAGGCGGGCGACTTAACCACAGGGCGCGCCGAGCGGCGAGCAAAACAGTCGCCACTAACTGCCTGGGTGGGTGGAGTACATTACTTGTGTGACGACACCAGCAGTGATTACAGGACTCTTGTGGTAATTAGCATCATGACAACAAGACATCACCACTCTCAAGTCATAAGGTTATGCTGCTCCTCTGGTTAGCCAATGCATGGCAGCAGTCACAACCGCCCGCAGGTTGCTCTTCAACCATGCAAATTTTGGTCAACACCCTCTGGTTGAAGGCAGCGCCACAGGGATGCCACGCCGCAGCAAGCGCACACACCCATGGCAGCAGCCTGGCAGCGGTGACGGGTGGCAGCGACAGCAACAACAAGCCCTGCAAACACCAGAGGGCAGCCGTGCCAATCATGTCACCTGCCATACACATTCGATGCATACTTGTAAAGCGAGAGACACCGCAGCCGCCTTCCCACCCGCATGATGACCTCTTACGATGCGTCAGGTTGCAGCCTCGTACTGCCATGAGGTGCTTGAGCTCTAGCCTCAAGGCTACAATAGCATGGTGGTACTGTATGTGAGATGCTATCTTCTAGTGAATGACTCACAGCAAATCTTGCTGCAGGGCTCATCTGCACTGCAGGCTGCTAGGCAACCCTGCAGAGGTAGATCCATAGAGCAGGACACCTCTGGGCGCGTGTGCGCGCACATGCGTCAACTTTGTGATCTAAGTGACCTCAGGTCACTAAAGTTGACCTGACACTGCTCCACTGTTCACCCAGGCAAAATGATTAGAGAACAGTACAAACGGCTTGTGAAAACCAACAGAGGGATAAGGGCTGCAAAATTCCTCATCAATGACGAATGCCAGCTGCAGACACGTTCAGGCTCAAGGTAGACTAATAATAATTGAGTAAGCACTCTTCTTGGCTACTACCCGATGGTGTAGCTACACAAGCTTAAGCAGCATATACCTGACACACAAGCATTCCACTTTGGCGAGGTCGGTTCAGCCTGAAAACTCCCTGCTCTTGAGGCCCCTCACGCTCTGCAGACGTCTGGCCTTGCCGCCCAGTACTGCAACATGGCACAGGCTAGCTTCAAGGACAACACTGTGACGACTGAAATGGCATACAGCACTGCCAGAGCTCACTCAGATAACTGAAGGTGGCTGCAGCCCAGCAAACTGCAATGCATGCTGATATGATATGCCGTTGTATCCTCTCCACATGCCCCCTTCCCTTTACATGCAGTGTTGTTTCGGGTGATAACTTGCAGTCTGTGCGTCCTGAGTCTTGGTGCCCCCAATATGTCTTGCAGACCGCTGGGCTCAACAGGGAGCATGTTGGTTCTCTGGCTCGTTTCCGACTTGGTGCCCATGATCTGCGTGTATGCACTGGTAGGTGGCACCGTCCGCCTTTGGTGCGGTCTGATCGGACATGCCAACGCCCTGGATGCCACTTGGGTCAGGTCGAGGACGAGTTTCACATGGTTTTTGAGTGTCCTTTGTACGCGCCAGTTCGCGAGCGTTTTGCTTGCCTTTTTGAACCATTCGGAGGTTTGTCACATACGTGGGGTAGTATAGCCTCTTGTCAGCCAGGTGGTTCGCATATGATGACCTTTATGCGGCAACAACCTGCTCTTGTGGCTGCCTTTGTGCATTGTTGCTATTTGGTGCGCTGCCACCCGGAGGCGGACCCTGAGTCCTTCTTGTTTTCGGTTTCTGTCGCTCAAGCGATCGATGCAGCGGACGAATCTTTCTCTGCTGATTCTTCTGTTTGTTCTGATGATAATGATATATTCTATGAGGTCTCCCCCCCAATGAGCCTCTCGTTGGCTCCTCAATGGGGTTCCCACTCCTTGTTGGGTGGAGCATGTAATGTAATGTAATGTAATGTATGTTTCCTCCCACATGACGTAGTGTATATGCTACCGCTGCCTGCCCCCATCTTTTTGTTCTGTTTGGGGGCACTTGCAAACACAATTGGTAGCCCTCTAACCTCCCACATTGTTTTTTGCTTTAAGCGCCGCATGTGCTGTTGCAAGTATAGCACACTGTGCCATACTTGAACTGGCAGTTCAAGTTGACATGCCCCAGACAAAACCAAGCGAGCCTGGCGGTGTAACCCCAGCTCAAGGCCAGTCAGCACCAGCATGGTCTACATGCACATTGTGAAGCAGTGTATGCCGCCAACCATACAACAACTACCTCGCGACAAACCCTTCAATGGCCTGCAACAAGCTTACGCTGGCGCGCACTCCGCCTTCTTCACCCCCTCAACAACATCCAGCCAGTACCCGGAAGCACTCACAACAACCTGCACGTGCTGCGCGGTCGCATTGTGCACGCTGCCCGCGATCAGCCTCTTGCCAAACATGGCCGGGATGTTGTTCTGGCAGTTGCCCAGCACGCTGCGCGCGTTCAGCGCGGGGCCCTCAGCCAGGAACGTCGCCGCCAGTTGGCCGCCGGGCGCTGCCTTCAGGCCTCCCACACTCGACACCTGCGACAAGACACATGTGACAGGAGAGCACAAGCTTCGGCAAGCAGAACATGCGGAGGTGGCTTGTTTGGCCAGGACACATGCCCTTTGCAAGCGCTGCAGGACGCGTGCTGCATTGTCCCAGCGGCTACTGCGGCAGCGGGTCGCACCAGCAATGCGCATGCTGAGACACACAGAGCACATGACACCTCACACCACCTGTAGTGCCCCAGCCGGCTCTGCAGCAAGGTTTGCTGTTGCATCCACATGACAGCATGCTGCAACGACCAGCCACTGCTGCCTGACTGGTGGTTGGCCGTAGGGCCGCCAAGGGCGCATGCGGCCGTAGGGCCGCCAAGGGCGCATGCGCCTATCAGGCCAGCGGTGGCAACTCTGCTAGGCTAATGACATCGTTCTGCAGCTTGCTACAGTGTAGGCGGCTGCCAACAACAGCGTTGTGCTCCGCCCTTTCACTGTCAGCGGCGCACCTGAGGCTCGGGCACCTGGAAGACGTGCCGAGCCAGCACAGCGCGGATGGCAGCGGCCTGCTCCCTGTCCAGCAAAGCGCTGTCCCTGCACGCGGCAACAAGACAGCCAGGGTCCACGGTGTCACACAGGGCTGAAGGTTCAGGACACTTGTGCCATACGGGGTCCTGGCCTTGCGTGCCGTGCAGCGCAAGCCGTGCACCTGCAATGCTTGGCAGCCACTGCCATCAAATCAGTGCTATCAAAAGCCTCCCATGCTCCAGGCTCCATGCACAGCCTACGCTCAGCACAGTTATATGCTGCAAAGGAGGGTGAGAGATTGTTGCTTTAAAGGAGGGTGTGAGATGCAGGGGCATGGCAAGCAAGGTACAGGGCAATGCCAGCCTCATGATTCATGCAGTGGCTCATGATGTCACACTTTGGGGATTATCTGCAGCGCGGCTATTATGACATGCAACAACAAGAGGTTACATGCAGCTTGGGCAATGCCGCAAATTAGCCATGTTGGGACCAGGCATTTACATGATGGGTGACATGCTTGTCAACACTGTGGTCATCCGCAATCAGTGCAAGTGCCAGCATAGCAGTGCTGGGTGCAACTAAAGCCTCAACTTAAACATCATCAACCTGCTCGTGTTGTGGCATCGGTCAAGGGTGAACACGCCCTGCTCACTTGGTGTAAAAGTGCAGTGTCAGCGTAGCAGCATCACTACTGTAACTACCCAGGCGGCCGGGCAGCGGCCTGGCAGTTGCAACGGAGGTGGAGCCAAGGAGGAGCAGCAGTGCTGCAGCTGCAAGCAGCACTGTCGGGGGATTGCTGGCGCTCATGGTTGCTGTACAGATGTTGACTTTGCAAAAACTGCAGGCTAAGAGCCTGCAGGACACGTCAAGGTGATGCCAAGTTAAAGGACCATGTGCAAATGTGGCAGCAGCAGCATTCACCGCTGTTGTGGCACAAATTGCACTGGCAAATAAGCTGTGTGCAGTAGATGGGTGGAAGGCAATGGCAGGTGCATGTATAAACTAATTAAAGCAGCTTTGCTATAAAGTCCTGGACACAGTAAGGGAATGCATGGTGCCTTGATAAATAGCATGTCCCTAGCCGCTGCCCAAGCATGTCTAGTATCTGCACTGTACCTGCACAGCTCAGCGCTCAAAGATTAGCAGCCACTGCCCTGAGACCAGGGAGCTCTGACACGGCTCAATATTTTCGGCTTGTTGGGAGTCACACACCTTTAATGCTGGTGCTGCGAAGGCGTACGGTTATACGGGCGGCACTGGCAGGCAGCTTGGGGCAGCACAACTGCAAGTTCCTGTTCTGAATTGGGTGTAAGAACGGTCTGAACGTGTACATACATGGACCAACGCGCGGTGTGCTACCAGCAGTATTCCAGGGGAAGGGTACCTGCCGATCCGAGGTTTGTCAGTTTCCGTCAATCACGCACGTGTTACTTGGGCCGGCCGCGGCGGTCCGTATTTATCCATTGTAGACACTGATTCAGATATTTAAAATCCTATGACGGCATCTGCAGTGATAGTTGCGTTCTCTGAAGATTGCTGGAGTGCCCTAGAACCTGCCTAACTAAAAATTCTAGTCAGATGGCCAAGAGTCCCACACATCGCCATGAAACAAATGCAGCGTTACTGCACCTGGAGAAGCACCATAAAGAGTTGTGCTGTCCGTGTCGCCAATGGCGCATGCTGTAGATCCACGCTTGCAGTTGACCTGCAACAGCCAGCCATTGCTGAACGCTGACGCCAGCACTGTACAGTGCTTCTTTTAAATTATGCTCCTGACATGTCAGGAGTGCTGCTGCAACAGCCAGCTGCAGCGCATGCGCATCCACCAGTAGCTGAAAGCACATTGATGCTCACCAGCCAGCATGATGAAATTAGGCTGCACCCACTATGGTACACACAAGCCATCAGTTGTAAGCATCAGTGGCGCAGCCTCAACCGGTTGCGCAAACAACAGTTGTTGTGATGAAAGCTTTCACCAAAAGTATCAAAGCACAATACAGTGTTAACCATATGTCACGCTCACACCAGTGCACGTTCCCAACAGCTGCTGAGCCCGCACATGCACTGCCGGCCACCCAGAGAACCTCATAACTACATGGCCATAAAGCTTGCTGGAGATGCGGCAATGCAATGGTCCGCTCTGACGGCTGAGACCACAACTAGAAGTGTTCACCACCTACTTTGGCATGGACACAGGGGGTTGCTGTGATGCAGATGGCGCGGCAACCGACATCAACGCACCCGACATCACGTTGTAGCTCAGCTCAAGATATGGAGCTCTGCTCATTGACAGCGACAGCTGGCATGCTGATCTGAGCACGAGTTGGCATCAAACACATATCACAACAGCCACCACAAATGCACTACTCATCAGTGATGTACATAGACAGTGAGCACTGCTGCCATATGCTTGCAGTAAATCTGAGACGCCATGGGATGACAAGGGGAATAACTGGTTGCTGTGGCAAATATAACAGTCATTGCGGCACTCAGCTTATGCAAAATCACATCAAATGACAATACACCTCCGACGGCACACCTGTGGCTCATCACCACCAACCACACCAATACATGGCCATATACTATACAGCAACGCTTCATGTACACTCTCGACTTTCAAAGCGAATGTCTGGCAGAAACACGTCCCAAGAACGGTGTTTTGGGTCGCGCCGACTAGATGCCATCGTGTGCTCAGTACTCCATTGCGCTCCAATGCAAGACGGGCACGAGATGCATGGCAATGCGGCGCCCGCCCAACCAAGGAACAGGCAAGACAATTAAATGCTGAGCCGCCAGTCACCAGGCTTCATACGTCCAACACAAGCTGGCAGTGTCACAGGGCAAGTGATGCTCAGAATGCCAACCACATCATACTGTTGCATGCATGCAAATACTGCCCGCCGATGCCGGCAAGGCTGTCAGGCACAAACCACACTTCGGCAGTCTGGTCATCAAGGGTACAGCAAGTACAGCTGTGCAGAGCGATTCGCAGTCTACGTGCAGCTCCCAATCTTCCAAAACATGGGCCTGGGTAGCCAATGCACACAGCACGCAGTATACTTGGTCAATGCATTGATGGTGATGGTGATGCACATGGCAACAGGCAGCGGGGCCAACCACTCCGCGCCACGCCAGCGCTGGACCCAGCCAGTTCAATGTTTCCGGTGTGCGGCCATGCAATGCAAATGCCCCTCACAAGGGTCGGTGTTCGTTAGTACATTGGGCAGCTGCTCCTGTTGCTCCGGCCCCTGCCGGGCACCTTCCCGCTGCCCTGCAGCTGCCGGATCAACGCACCAGCCGCAACTGACAGCTCCGGCGTCAGTTTGAAGTCTGATGGATCAGCTGTGCTGACCAGAGGCAGCCGCCACACCTCGTCAGGCTGGTCTCCATCCTCTCCTTCTGCTGCTGCTGCTTCTGCGTCTGCTGCTGCCGCCGCCATAGCTGCCGTCTCTTTGCTGGAGCTCGACCCAGCCTTTGACATCCCGAGCACATCACCAGCAACCGCTGCAAATGGCAACTTTAGGCGCTTGCTGCCACGCTGGTTGTTTGCTACCTCCGTTCCTGCTGCTGCTGCTGTTGCTGCACCGTCAGCATGGCTGCCCTTGGGTCGACTGGTCAAGCCGCCTGCTTGCTCAGGTGCTGCTGCTGCTGCTGCTGCAGGCTGTGTCGTGCTGGTGTTACTGCTGTTGCTGCTGCCTTGCCGATCTGCATATACCTGTATGTTGTTGCCCTGCTGGTGCTGCAGCTGGCGTGCATTTTCAGCTACAGCACCAATTGTGCCGCCGGCTGCAGGTGATGCTGGTGATACAGGGGAAGTAATGCCTTCCACATCGCGCGGCGACAAATGCTGAGAAGCCGCCCCTGACAGCGAGGCAGCACCAAACGGCGACCCAGGGGCACTGCCTGGAGGAGAACCTCCAAAGTGCTGCTGCGGCTGCGCGCCCCCTGCTGCTACAGCACCGTCAAAGCTGCTGGTTGCAACAGCAGCTGCTGCTGCGGCTGCGACGCTGGCGTCTGAGCGGTTGCTGGTGCTGCCCGCGTGGCCGCCGTGCATGCTGCCGGATGCTGCTGAGTTGAGTGTGGCGGGGCCTGGTATGAGGCTGGGGCCGGGTGGCTTGGCTGAGACCGCCATCATGGCAAACATGGCCTCCCTTCGCATCTTGGCCTGCAGGACAGCAGCACAAGGATGGCGTTGCGCTGTCTCAACTCGGGTGGAGTGAGGAGATAAGGCGGGTGCCAGTCAGAGAGAGACACAGGGCGTCCCTGCATGGCTGCACCTGCTGTGTACGGTGCACAGCATCAGCAGACATGCGTGCATGCATGCGCCAGATGCGTCAGAATGTGGCAGGACGTGCTGTGTTGGCTGTGTCGACCCCATAATGATGCGGGTTTGGCAAGTGCTGCGGCAAGCTGTTGCTATCTGCAGAAGCCAGTGGTGCGATCACAAACGGCAGGACTGGCTGTTCTGAGTGCTTCTGAGCGTCCTGCTGGTGCACACGCACCAGGCGTGGGTTGCTTGCTGCCTGCAGCCGCCTGTCCAGCGTGTCCTGCTCCTCCTGCAGCCTCGCCCAGGACTCCTGCTGCTCCTGGCTCAGCGCAATGCACAGCCAGGGGTGCGCCAGCGCCTCGGCTGTGGTGACACGCTTGTCCTGCAGGCCGGCAGCAGACCAGCACACAGCACATGTCGTCGACAGGGTTGATTCGAAATTGAGTGAATAGCCGGATGGTGGCAGCGCCTCAGCTGTCGTGACGCGCGTGTCCTGCGATGTGGCAGCAGGACAGCGCTTCTGACAACACCCGCCAGTGTCAGCGCCTCGTAACGGAGTGCTTGCTTCCGCCAGGCAAGCCTGCATCCATCCGCATCACTGCTGGTCGCAGCTATGTTGGTGTGGTGTTGCCGCTGATAATACTGCGGCAGTGGACAGGGCACAACCTGATGCAGCGGCTGGAGACATGCAACCAGCATGCACCCGTCTGCCTGTGGTGACACCCACCCAGTGGGAGCTCCATCCCAAGTCCACCTAACCAAATCACAGCCTGTCTAGACATAGCGCACCGCAGCTCTGCGCTGACAGCATCGGCAGCTGCAACAGAAGCAAGGAGATATTTCACACTTTCCACAGCTGCAGCAGCTCTCCCACCTCGTCCATCTCAAGCAGCCTGTCCAGCAGGTCGCAGCACTCCGCCGACAGCACACCCCGCTGCAGCACATCAGCCGCGCGCGGGTTCTTGCGCCACCCCTGCTGCTGCTGCTTCAGCCACACCTCGTTGGCTGCCTCCGCGCTGTTGGGTTCGTGGCTCTCGTCATGGTCAAACGGGAATGTGCCCAGCAGCATCACAAACAGCAGGATGCCGACTGCCCACATGTCGGCCTTGACGCCGGAGTAGCCGCTCTTGCACTGGCGGGAGGCAAGCATCTGCGCACAGCAAGAGGGCGCCGCCATGCGGGGTGGTTGCTTGGGGTGCCTTGTGCGTTTGTAGATGTTGTAAGCACTGGCATGGATCAGGCCTCGTTCTGGTCTAACTCCAAGTGGCAGAGTCAACCCCTGTTGCCTATGGCAGGACACACTGGCCAGTGCCTGCTGACAGGTCTGCTCACATATCTGCATTGTGGACGACGCGTCTCGCGCCCTCCCCTCCCCGCACACGCACCTGCGGAGACATGTAGACCGGCGTGCCGATGGCTGTGTGCATCTGGTCACCCGCCGCCCCCCAGCGCTTGGCGAAGCCAAAGTCGCAGACCTTGATGCGCGGCAGGCCCACAATGCACGGCTCCAGCAGCGTGTTGTCCAGCTTCAGGTCCCTGCAGAGCACATGGCGCCGCACCATCGACGGGCCGTGCTGACATGCAGGCGTGCGCATTCAAATAACGTCTGGCTGATGCATATCAGCACAGTCGTCAGCCTGCTGGGTTTCAGGCAGAACCTCGGCATGCAGCTGTAGCGTGTGATTCGACGCAGCACCCACCTGTGCACCACCCTGTGCTTGTGGCAGTACGCGACGGCGTTGACAACCTGCCTCAGGTGGTACGAGGCCTCCTGCTCCTCCATGAACAGGCCACCTCGCTGCAGTGCGCTTTCCCAAAGGCAGCTGACCTCGTCAGTGAGACTGCCACCTGGATACAGCAGCAGCCAGCCAGTGGGCAGCAGAAGGCACATGTCGTTTTGGTGCACATCACTACAGACACACAACGCCACAGCTAGCCTTTCAAATGAAGCTGCAGCCACCTCCAGCAGCGGCAGCACCCCGTGAGCAGCAGCAATCCAACAACTGTCTCCGACAGCATCATGACATGAAGCACACGTGCAACAGCAGCTGCTGGGGTGACTGCCACACGGCACACCGCTGCCCGCACTAGCAGACAAACACAGTAGCACGCGCAAAGCAGCAGCGCGCTGCCAAGAGGTACAGCCGAGGCTGAAGCTGCAGCGACTGCCCGCACCCGAGGCATACTCCAGCACCAGGGCCAGGTGTGTCTTGGTGAGCACAATCTCGTGCATCTTGATCAGGTTCAGGCAGCCCTCTCCCAGCTCGCCTGTCGACACAGAAATGCTACTGCTTCAGCCAAGAACCAGCTGTAGGGTGCAGCAGCAGCACCATGCAGTGTGCCACTCACACCTGCAGCTTGCACTGCTGCTTGCAGCGACGGCATGCGCTGCATGGGCATGCGATCTGCGGCAGCGCAGCAGCTGACTGCAGACAGCAGCATGCTGGCCCAAGCAACGACGCATCAATGCAAGTTAAGCCATGCTCCGTGCGGTCACCTGTATCTCCACCTCTGCCATCATGAATGGGATTGCAGACTTGGCCAGGGGTCGCGGCACGAACTTGACCGCGCGCACTTTGCCACTGGCCATGTCCCTGCATGCGGTGCAGCGCGCCGCTTCAGTGAGTGCATGCGCACAGCGCGGCTGATGATGGGAATTGGCTGTGGCGGCTCTTGCACGCTCTTGCCGTGCTGTTGCCTAGCGCTTGCTGCGTGTGTGCCGCAGGATGCCCATCCTTGATGCTGCTGCAGTTGTGCCAGTGCAGTCGCATGACCAGGCACCGCACTCATCAAGCAGCCAGCCCCTAGCACGTCCGCTCACCTGCACAAGAAGGTCCTGCCGCTGCCGCCGCTCCCCAGCTCGTAGAGTACATCAAACACGCCATGCACACCCATGTCTGGAATGATCTCCCCTGTCATCAAATCCGTGTTGGCAACGCGCTTGGCAGCTCCCTGCTTCTTTGCTGCTGACCCTGCCGCGCAGCGAGCCTGCTGCTGCTTAGCGCCAGGGCCTGATGCAGTTGCTGTGCCGTTTGCTGCTGCGGTGCAAGGCTCGTCCACTGACCACGCAGAGTCATGAGTGGCAGGGCCCTTGGTTGTTCCATGTTGCTTCGCCTGGGCAGAGCCCAACTGGGAGCTGCAGCAGGCACCCATGAGTGATCTGGGCACGGCTGTTGCTGGTATGCTTGTGAATGTTGTCCAGGAATCTGCTGTCCAGCAGCCGCAAGGTATCCTGCAAGCTGCTGCTGCTGCTGCTGCTGCAGCTGCGGGTGCCTTATCACAGTTTGTACCCGTGCCTGCAGAAAACAGAACAAAGTAACGAGCGCTATAGGTTTCACCGCTCGATTATAATGCGCATGCCTCTGATTGCTGCATGCGTCTCGGCTGGGACAGGCATGTAGTTGCTGCTGTGCAGTTTAAGCCTGTCCATCCGCTGCTCATCAGTGTTGGAAGGACGGACTCAAAAAGACTTGTATGATTTACGTCAACACTACCACACTGTTAACCGGGGTAGGAGGGCGACCTGACGTTCCAACGGTGCTATTGCTAGCAACAGCATGACACGCCTACCCGCACCACAGCCAAGTGGAGGGTCACCCAGCCACAGCAAAATGAAACATGAGTCCAGTAACGCTGAATTTAAGTCAATGCTACAGTCGTGACAGCGATGGCTCACCAATGGCTGTTGCCCTTTTCAGGGGCCCTTTCCAGCAGGGTTGCTAATCAGTGACGAGCTGGCAAGCACGAGTGAAAGGCACTCTCGACAGAGAGACGCCTTGACTTCACTTCTGCTGCATACTGAGCTGCACGTGCCCACCGGGTGAAGCAGCGCAGGATGTGCAGACCACTGGCGGGCCTGGATACACGTTCAGTTAGAGAGTAGCATTAAAACAACCGTAAGCAGCAGCATAACTCTTCGCGTCACGTGCAGCATCCCCGTGCGATGGCATCCCGTTTGCCGCTGCAGAACACAAGCTGTTGCTTACTGTAGTTCATCAATCAAACCTGGTGTTTCCAGCAAAACGTGCAGCAAGAGTGTGCAAACCTGCGCCCGCTAGGGTTTGTCGCGCTGTCCATGCTTACTTGATGCTTAGGGCTTTCAGATGGTGGTTTAAGAGGCCTGGTGTGGCTGGGCACCACCACAGCCTTGACTGTTGCCATCCAATTACTATTTCAGCTGATCCAGCTTCAGGTCCAAGCAAGCTTGCAGGCCTTGAGGCCTGAAGATGCAAGGTACGTGTTAGCACTGACAACTGAGTTGTCACTGCCAACACAGCCTCCCTAACTTCTCGATGGGTGTCCTGCCCTCACTGAGTCAAGCCTGCCTGATTCTTTATGAAGGCTTGTTACTTGCTTCGCTATCGCCTGCACCCGCTTTGAAACCTCAGGTGACCAGGCTGGTCACGCAGCAGTGACCTGCTGCAAGCCATGACGATAGCGGTGAATGGCCCTGTAATTTGTCAATACTGTTGTGAAAAGCTGCATTTATGTTGATAGTCTGGTTGCAACCAGCACCTCAATTGAGGTAGCGCATGTTCCAGCAGGCTCTGCTGCGGCCAGTGGCCCTGGCCTAGGTGATTACCTTCTTGCAGACATAAGAGCCTCGCAAAACCATGACAAGTAGGGAATATCGATTGTGAGGAAGAAGAAGCAATTGTTTATGATGTGTGCACCACGTTGTGCCATGTGCAAGAGCCGTTTCCAGGTCTGGGTGAAACTGGTCACAACGTTACAGGAGAATGAATCTTGACAGCACGATCTCAGCATCTCCCAAATGAGATTTACCGCATCTCACTAGTAGTGAGCTCAACATCAGGGCAGCCACAGCAGATAGCCATCGCCAAAACATACTGGCGCAGCATGCAGGTGAAGGGGAGCAGCGAGCAAGCAACCATTGCAGCAGGGACATTGGTATGCCATTACAACAAAACACATATGTTTGTGAGTGGTCATCGTACATAAGCCTTCATGACATTTGATCAAACGTCTGCCAGCACACGGAACCAATGCATTCTGTTCAAGGTCAACTGCTGACAACCCTATAAACTGCGCTGCAAGCACTTTTACTTGGCATTTTGCTAACAGCCTCCATCTACCTAGAGCCACAGGCAGACCCAGGCAGTCCAGTCGTAAGCGACACATGCAGCTAGCTGCTGCAGCAGTATATGCCTTGTGAACATAAGAACACATGCCTGCAGTTCATAACGGGAGTGTAGCAGAGTAATACAACTCTGAGGCACTCGGCAACCAACGATGCAGTATACACAATGTGAACACGAGCAGGTGTGGCCAAGTCTGCCAAATCAAACACGCTGAGGTGGCGGGCGGCAGCCATGTTCCAAAGCGGACACCTGCACTTCAATTGATGTGTTGGCATGGTCTATCACTACATGTGCACCAGGCAATTGCAAGTCAAGCAGGCAATACCACGCAACTCAGACAACAACACAAAGCAGACAGAACGCAGTCAGCAACACATGCGCATGCAGACATGCGTTGACTTCATCAAACTTCTGCAGCGCCCTCCACTGTAAAGCCACCTGTTGGATGTACAGATACAGCAGCCCTGGGCACACATGTGCGCAGCCGCCGAGAGCATGTCCCACGTTGCACGTTTCTGGCACTCGATGGATTGCAGCACTCGCTGCATGCTGCTCAGCCACACCTGTAGAGAATGACGACAGAGAAAGACGGGAGGTGACCACAAGCCACAACAGCATACAGGGCAGGCCTTGAACACACATCAGCCACAGCATGCCCAGCAGCAGCACGGCAGGCACCTGTGCTGCCTGGGCCGGCACCAGCAAGTCCAAAAACGGTGTAAAACGCACGCAATGCTCCACACCGTGACAGCACAGGAACACTGCCAGCCCTCCTCCGAGGTGAACCGGCACAGGCAGACAGCTGGGCAGCATATGCGGATCTAGCGCCAGGCTTGCACACGAGCTGTGTGGAGATCTGACAACACCATCACATACATGTTTGCTGATGCCGCGGCAGCCGGCAGCACAGCCAGAGCAAATGAAGCCATGCAGCGACGCCGGTTTGTGCCAATGCCAGGCGTGAACAAATGCCACAGTGTTTGGCGTGGCTTGTGGTGTGCACCCCAGAAGGGCGCTGCCCCAGGCCACACCAGCGCCCCAAGCACACAGCACCTGCTGTTTGTCGACGGCACGGATGATGCATGCCTTTGCCAGGACAGCCAGCACAGCAGAGGTGCCCTACCCGCAACATGCTTCGCCATGCACCCTGATGGTGTACACATGCGTGACAAGTACCTTTATTTTTACTGGTAAGGCACGCACGAGCCAAACCGCTGCTAAACCTAGTCACACACACAACACCGATGCAAGGGTGCATGCCATGCGGAGCTGCAGCATGGCACTGCATTGATCAGATTGCACCAGCTGGCTTCTTCCGTCAGGCGCACTTGGTGCCATCACAATACCCACAGCAGTGGGCGGTGCATTACCCACAAATGCAGCTGCAGATGCACAGCACCGTACACAGCACCTACCTCCAGCAAGCATGCGTATGCACAATGGCTGCCAGCTGTGCGTCAAGCTGTTACACATGACATCAGGGGGCCAGCTGCCGCCCTGTCAGGTACACGCAGGCAGTCACACCATGCAAGCCCAGCTTGTGATGCAAGCCGTCACCTTGCACCAGACACAACCCAGACCCCAACCATACCCAGCGGCAGCAGTAGCAGCAGCAGCGGAAGCATTGCCCTGTCCCAGAAGTGCGCTGACAGACCACACAAGCTGCATGCTGCTGGTGCGCCAGGGGACCGGCAAGGGGCACCAGGTCAGTGCTGACAAGCTCAGCTGATCAAGACTGCTGGTTGCCCGTGGCAAGTGACTCAGTAGAACTATTCCAGCGTCACTGCTTCATCGTCACTGCTGCAAGGGCAGGGAACTCAAGCCTGGTACCAAGCGCGCTGCCTGGCGCCTGTGCCTTTGGGGCCCCCAGACGAAACCACCTGCTGCCACACACAACAGCAACACACCTGCAGGGACCTGCTCACCCCGCGCCTGCTAAACATACATGCAGAGAGAGTCGCACCGCTGCGCAAGCGGGCCATGCTCTGACACAAACACGTGTGCATGGGTGGTGGTACAATGGCGTTGATGCGCATACACACATATAGTTATTTCTGCTCTGTGACAACAGTGCCAGCAACAGCATGCCGTGCTTCCTGACACTGAGGAGAGATGTACTAGCAACAGTGAGCTGTGGCATCTGTGTTTGCTTGCATTGCAACTTGCAACACTTGCCCAGCACACCACTGACATGCCATAGCCACCACCCCAGGATGCCCCATGGCATGCTGCCAACCATGTAGTGGTGTGGCAGTACCAACCGGCCTTACTACTGCGACCACATGATGCAAACGTAAACTCTCAAAAAGGTAGACAACATGCCACCACACCACCCCACCCATAATCACACACGCCAACACCTGCAGGCGATGCAAACCACAACTGCCACCACCCGGTACAAGACAATACGAGCACCTGCCAGGCTTGCAAGAGCCTCCAGCAACTAACGCAGCAATCTTCGGAGTAATATATCTTCTTATACACCGCTGCAAGCCCTACACCAACGGTCAAGGGCGCATGCATGGCAGGACTAATCATACACTCGTGAGGTATCAGTACACACCCTAATGTACACGCCACACAACAGCACAGACACTCACATTCCTTCGCGCATCCAAACTGGATGGCCAGCAGCAACGCCCCTTGACACACAGAACACACCTCTGCAGCGCTGCCCGCATGCAGCACCAGCAGCCTGCCTCAGTGAGGGTGCAAGCGCACCAGCACCCTCTGCCAGGAGCCCACCCAGCACCATCACATGCGGCATCCCGTAGGTTTGACACACGCAGCAGCAACACATACACGTCCCAATACCCCTCCACATGTTGGTTCGCATGCTGAGAGGCAGTGCCACAACTGACTCACCCGGCTGCGCTGCAGCAGGCAGCCCATCCAGCCATCGAGGGCGCAGCATACGCCAGATACTGCCCAGGAGCAGCCAAGTGCAGTAACGCCAGGGCTGCACCCACAGTCACCAACGTGTGTGAAGCTGATCAAGGCTCCCCCAGGCGCAACAACCACGTCTTGACCAACAAACGCACACGCAAAGCAGCAAGCCGCCACTCACGCAGCATGCTGGGTTTCCCGAAGTCGACAGCTGCGCCCTTGGGCGCCTGCACGCACAGATTTTTTAGTTCATTTCTGTGCAGCATGTGCCACGAGGCAGGAAAAAACATGTTTGTGTGGCATGCGCAGCATGTGCCACGAGACAGACAGCTACTAAGACACCAGCTGGCACATCCCAGCAGCTACCACAAGCACTCTGCTGAACAAACACTTTGTTAAGCCACCCACACCTTATCCCCCACGCATACCCAAAGGTACAAAGAAACGAGCACATGGCGCACCGCATTACCATAGGGGCGCAGCGCATCAGTCATAAACCTGCTTATAAGCTGCAACCCTGCTTGCACCAATTACGGCCGCCAGCTGCATCAACGGCACGCACATTGGAACTGCCACAAAAATCCGGGCTGCAGGCCCCCCACCGCTATAACGCACATGCCGCAGCCAGCTAGCATATCACACAACTGCAGCCGCACGATGGCCGCATTGTGTTACCAGGCCCGTAGCCGAGGTCAGCCAGCCCTGCCAGGTAGCTGTCCAAGCAGCCCACCAGCTGCTTGTCCTGCGACCAGGCCTGCAGCTGAGCCAGCACGTCCGACATGCGGGGCCGCTCGTGCGGCTCTGCCGCCCAGCAGCTGCTGATCAGGTCGGCAACAGGGGCTGGGAAGTGCGCCGGGAACGGCGGCCGGTACCCGCCAGCGACCATCTGGGCATACGTGAGAAGCAGCTGCTGCTCTGGGAGCGCGCTGTGTGAGCCAGGGCTCGCAGCAGGACCGCTGGCGTCTGACGCGGCAGACGGCGTGTGGGGTGGGTTGGCAGGTGGGCTGTGGCGGCCGCCATGCCTGCTGCCGCCGCTGCTGCCGTGGCGGCTGCGGCGGCTGCGGTTGTCGCCGACGGCTGCGGCGCAGTGCGAGATGAGCAGGCCACGAGAGAGCAGCTCGTACAGCAGCACGCCGAATGCAAAGACGTCCACCTTTTCAGTCGGCCTGCAGGGCAGGTGTGGCAGGGGAGGCACAGCATACATGGTTGGCGCGCCCACAGGATGCCGATTCAGGTCGCAATCAACAAGTGGTCTACTTGGTGCAGAAAACAGCCCGCAGTGAAGCAGAGGTGAACTTGAAGGAGAGCCCGCCTTGCCGAGCGGCAAAGCTGCACATTTCAGAGCAGCCCAGCAATGCACGCACGTACGGTGCATGCACAGCCCGCTCACCCACCGTTGTCCGCTCAGCAGCTCCGGCGCTGCATACAGCAGCGAGTAGTCCCTGCTGGGTGTGGTGCCTGCCGGCCTCTCGACTGTGAACCGCACACGCTTCTGGCTGCCCACCGAGACATCCGCGGCTGCAGCTGCAGCAGCAGCCTTGTCAGCCGCCGCAGTGGGGCTCCCAGGCGCGCACAAGTCGTCAGCTGCTGGCCCTCGCACTGCTTCTGTGCTGCTGCCACGTAGGCAGCTGCGAGGGGTGAGAGGGTCAGCAGCAGCAGCAGCTGCTGCTGTACCTAGAGCAGCAGCCTGCTCAGCCAGGCAGTTGTAGCTGACCTCATGCTCCTGCTGCTGCTGCTGCTGCTGCTCCTCCTCTTGCGCCACTGCAGCTGCTGCTGCTGTGAATGCGTCACAGATGCTCTCACTACTGCCGCCGTTGTGGTGGCTGCTGCTGCTGCTGCTGCCGATGCCGCGCAGCGGCAGCATGGCACCTACTGCCAAAGCTGGCTTCTCTGCACGCCAGTCATGTGCGCCGCTGCCTGCACTGCCGTACAAGCTGCCATCTTGCTGTTGTGCTGCGCCCCTGAAGCCTGACAGGCCCTGTGCCTGGTCTTTGCTGCTGTATGGCGTGTCACGGAAGAACTGCAGCCCCCCATGTGCAGTGCTCTCCCTGCTTGCGGAACAGCTGCCCATCACACTGTCAGTTGCAACGCTACTGGTCTCCTCACGAATGCAGTCGATGGCGGTCAGTGCCGCAAACGCGCTGTTGCTGCCGTGCTGCTTGGACTCGATAGCAGACGGCGCACCACCCCGCAAGCAGCCGGTGCGCTCCAGACCCGGCTGGCCCATGTTGCTGCTGATGGCCGCAGGGCAGCTGCCAGTGCTGCTGAACACAGGCTCCCAGGACTGCTGCTGCTGCTGCTGTGCTGCCTTGATCAGCTGCAGGGCACTGCTGACTGATACGTTGGGCTGCAGTCGCTGCTGCACAAAGCTGCCAGGTGACATGGTGTACTGCTCCCTGGGCCGCCTGCAGGACAGGCAGCAGCGGCCGCCGGCCGGCAGATCTTAGGCAGTTGTACTGGGCAAGCAATGAATGCATGTGTGAGCTGCGCTGCCAACCAACGTGAACAAAGGTGAGCACCAGGCAGCAACTGGTCAGAGAGGCACATCACAACTGCAGCAGGCCTATTAAATGCATCAAGAAAAGAACATCTCCACAAAGCCAGCACTGGACCACAGCCGAGCAGCTGCACCACTGCCGAGTCGCTGCAGCGCAGAAGGTGCCCATGGAAGCGCACCTGCACACCAGCACCTCCTCCTCTGCCATGTCAGCAAACAGGTCCAGCATGGTGCTGTGCACAGCGCCACACGGGCTGGCGGCGCCACTGGGCGACAGCTCCCAGCCGTAGCACACGCTGGCACCAGCTTGCGCTGAAGCCACCTGCTGCTGCTCCTGCTTGCTGCGCGCCAACTGTGGGCTGTTCATGGCAGGCTGCTGCTGCTGCTGCTGCTGCTGCTGCTTGGCGAGCTGCTGCTGTGGCTGCTGCCGCTTGTGCGCCTGCTGCAGACACGGCCCCGGAGCTGCCGGCGCAGACAGAGGCATCATGAGCTTGCCATGATGTACCTTGCTGTCACGCAATGCAGCAGCGCCGATCTCAGCAGGTGCGGAGTGTGCGGATGTCAGCTGCAGCCGAGGCTGCTGCTGCTGCTGCTGCTCGTCCTGCATGCCCTCTGGCACTGACCGGGACTTGCGGCTCAGCGACACAGCCCTAGAGCTGCCGTGCGCAGAGCAGTCCCAGGAATCATCCTGCGACAAGATGCTGATGTTGCTGGCCTGGTGCTGCAGCAGCTGCTGCTGATGCTGCCGGTCTTCCTGCTGGCCAAGCGTGCTGCTGCTGCCGCTGCTGCCAAGCTCATCTGCTGCTGCAGCCTCGAGCAGCAGCCTGCGCATGCTTGGGCTCAGCTGCTCCTCCTCATCCTCATCTTCTGCTGCTGCGAGGCTCACCAGGCCCACCGCTGGCTTGACAAGGGCAGCGCCGCTGCTGGCACTGGTGGTGCTGCTGGCGCTGTCGCTCAAGCACACTGCCCTGCTGCGACGCCTGCCGGGAGCAACTTCGCCTGCACCAGCTGCTGCTGGTGCGCCGTGTCCACTGCCTGCTGCTGTGCCTGCCATCGGGTTGGATGCTGCTGAGCCCTCCAGCTCGCTGGCACTGAGGCATGATGACAGCGGCAAGCTGCGTGGGGCAGCATACACGCCAGCTGCAGCCGCGCAGCCGTGCACTTCGCCGGCACTGCCGAGGCTGCTGCTGCACAGGCCCCGCGCGTCTGCCCTGCTGCAGCTGCTGCTCCGTGGGCTCACAGCACAGCAGGTCGCGTCTGCGTCGAGCATGCTCGCTGCATCCCAGGCAGCTGGGCAGCTGCCAGCACCCGGCAGCCTGCTGCCACTGCCGCTGCGGGGGGTGCCGATTGGAACAGGCAGGCTGTGCGCACGCTCGGTGCCAGCTGCATCCCAATGCTGCTGCTGCTGATGCTGCTGCTGCTGTTGCTGCTGAGGCTGCGGCTGCAGCTGCAGGCACGAGCGACTCTCAAGCTGCTGCGGCTGCGGGTGCTGCTGCGGGTGCTGCTGCGGCTGCTGTTGCATGCGGCCCTGCCACAGTGAATGGTGGTGGTCTCCTGCTTCGCTGACCAAGCTGCTGCAGCTGCTGCGACCAGCTGCACCAGCAGGCCATTTGGCGGCTGAACTGCTGCTGCTGCTGCTGCTGCAGCTGCTGCGCTCCAAGTTGAAGCGCGCCAGGCTGCTCTGCCGCACCTGCTTGGCCTGGTGCTGTGACAGCATCGAGGGCTCCCGATCATACACATGCCTGCAGAAGCAAGGGGATGACATTAAGAACAAGTATGGCTGAGGCTGATGCAAGCGGTGAGAGGCACAGCGGCGGCCAAGAACTGCTGCTGTGCCATGCAGTGCACTGCTGTGTCCCTCACCATCAAGCAGTGCCCAGAGCATGAACGGCGTGCTGTCACTGAATTGTTTCTTTGCAGCGCTTGCAAGCCTACAAGTCTCCTATCATATTGCAAGTGCCCCACTTTCCTGCACGTGCCCCGTTTTCCTGCAAGCCGCGCACCTGTGGGGCTTCAGGTCTCCCAGCTTGGCCACGACGCACTCCACGTCAGGGCCGTCCGTCAGGAAGACATTGTCCGCTTTGACGTCGCCGTGGATGTAAGGCGGCTGCTGCTCGTGCAGCGCGGCCAGCGCAGACGCTGCTTCTGCTGCCCAGCGCAGCGCTGCCTGCATGCTGTACAGGTTCTTCAGCCGGCAGCGCATCTGCTCCCTGCACGGCAGAAGAGCGCACCAACAGCAGCGTGGTCAGCAACTGCATGCTACGTGGGTAGTAGTGTGAGGGGCACAGCCGTGCAACTGCAGGCAACACGCAAAGTTCCTGCTGAATATGCGGTGCAGTGCGGTGCGGTGGGCTGCCCTGCGGATCAGCACCAAAGAGCTTCTGCGGCTCGCTGCAGCGTCAAGCGCCTGCTGCACCACACCACACAATGACACGAATGCACGCGAGCTTCAACAGCAACTGCAGCAAAGCTGAAACTTGGTCAGTATACGGTCCACTGCTCTGTCACGGTGCCATGAAAACACTGCACGCACCCAATGAGCTTGCGCAGGTTGCGAGTGCCCACGTACTCCTCAACCATGAACATGCTCTCACGGACTTCTGCCAAGCTGCCATGAGAGAAGCAGCCCAACCCCAGGAAATGAGTGATGTTCCTGCGGAAGCAAGGGGCATTCATGAACAGCAGTGATGGTGGTGCAGTGAACGTTCATGCCAAGTAGGCTGATCAGGTCAGTAGCAACACCACCAGAAGCAGCAGCAGCTGCAGCAGCAGCTGCAGCAGCAGCAGCAGCTGCAGCAGCAGCAGCTTGCGCACACGTGCTTCAAGGCCAGGCAGGCAGTGCACTGCATTGCTGTCATGTTCAGGGAATTGCTTTGTACTAAATAGGCTGAATCAGGCTGCTCTGCCATGCTGTCAGCGCCTTGTGCCACAGTGAGTGCTGCCCGCACCAGCTGCACTGAATTAGTGCCCTCTGTGCCTTGCTTGCTCGCGCACTCACGGGTGGCACAGCCGATGCAGCTTGCTAGCTTCCAGGAGCAACTCTCTGAAGTCTTGAGGCGATCCAACCACGAATGGTTTGTAGCCCTTGACGACAACCGGCAGCGTGCTGCTGGCGCCCCTCATCCAGCGACCATGCTCCACCAAAGCCAGATCACCAACTCCTAGCTCACATACAAAATCAATTTCCTCCGGAGGGATGAACAACGAACCGACGTGATGCTGGAAGGCTATCAGCGGGAGAAGACTGCTTGGCTGAGTGTCCACGGCCATCACAAAAAGAAACTATATCATAAACGACACGCTGACCACTTCAGGCTGCAGGCTCAAGCGATTGCGCGAGTGCTGTGCAAAAGTGATGTGCTGCTGCACCCCCAGGCCTTGACGGCCTTTTGTCAGGGTCTCAACAGTACAAGGACGGCATTTGATCAGAATATAGCTGTTGTATGACACAGCGCGACTGCAGTATGTTGCAGGAGGTGTGCTGTTGTAAATTGCAATCCTCCATGTGCCCGTGCGACAACAGCGTTCAGTGAGCGCAGAGCTATAACGGCCGCTGCTACATTGTGCAGGAGCAGGAGCAGGGACCAGCAAGAAGAGAGGCCCTAGCGAGCAGGTGACAACGCGTGTAACCTAGTGTCCAGTTGTTTGTGCTTAGAAAGATTCATACTTAGAAGTAATTGGTGTTACAATGTATACTTACTCGACGGCTCCACCTCTTGTCTTGGACGACCAGCGTGCAAACTCTGGACTAGCATGCCACCACCATTGTTGCACAACAGATACAGACAAGCCGGCCTCAGCACTTTGATCAAGCATCGACGTCTATAAACTCAGTGGAGCAGCGGTCGCAGCCTTAACGCAGCACAGGCTGCGCATGGGCCCCATGAAAGAGAGGCCTCTCATGATCAGAGCTGTCTTAGAGCCAGTGGCGGTGTGTACATGACAGCATAGTACCGACCGCAGCGTGATCGCGTGCTATGAGTGGGAGCTTCCTTAGTTTCGTCTTGAGCGTGCAGGACACGTATGATACATTTGCGTTTGTGAGGTGCGACTTTGTCCAGCCACCATTGGCCAATTTTGGGGCCCGGGGGTCACCCCCATTCTACGGTCTAGCCTACCTTCAATAACTGCACTCGCCCTACTATCGTGCACCAACCAAGCTTGTACTAGCTTGAAATTTTGACCAACTAGTGCTGATCACCTGTACACATGTGGGTGGGTGCCGCCGTTATGAACTAGGTGTTTATTTCCGTTAAGGCTTGGGGTTTTGCCTTGCTCCGCGCAAGCTGAGTCAGCTACCTTGCAAGTGACAGGGTGGCGCGCTTTGTGCACTGATCACCTCATGAGGGCGGTTGGACCCTCGCACACCTTGTCATACATTTGTACACTCTGTCAACTAGCATAGTGTGATCAACTAGCTAGTTGATAGCTGTAGGTAATGTCTCAGGTTTGTGGCGTGGTAGGGGTGTTGAGTTCATGCGGCACTCATATACCAGGCTCCTGGAGCAGGCTCCACCATAGCAGCAAACTACAGACCCTTACAACCAGCAGCAAACTTCAGACCCTTACAGGTTGCAAACTATCAGTGCAAGCAGCTGGCTGAGTGGGGTACCCGGTGTGCCTTGACACACCGCAGATGAAAGTACAGATGCAAACTCCGAGAGACTTTGCATGTATCAAGATGGACACAATGCGTTGTATTGTGTGCTCATCGTTGCTTTCTTGTCACGTGTTGACACCGTGCATATTTTTGGGTGGCTCACACCATCTAAGACGGTGGCTGAACCCACGTATCACTAATTTCTCTCACAATGCGTGCTAGATGTGTGCAGACATAATCATATTGAAAAGCTTGTGAGAGAGGCGCCTTGATCAAGATGTCATGACACCTCTCTGTCATGGAGACAAAGGGATTCTTGTGCCACGGGGCTTGTGGTGCCTACTTAGTGTGGCCTGCGTCATCTATTTTACAACATGCCATGATGGTCAAAGTGCTGCTGCTTTTTACAACATGCATGTTACATATGTGTGCTGCCTTTCTTGCCTACCTTGATATGTTCATGTAGGATCCCTTTTCCCACATTGAAACGTCATACCCTGTGAATGAGTCCAGTCAACAGGTTCACACGCTTTCACCATGGTAAATAGACTGTGCATGAAGAAGAACGCTGATGTGGCTGGTTCTTTTGCAGTTGCCATTAGTGCACAGGTTGATGCCAAAGGCTATGTTTCAGCCAGCCCAACAACTGCACATGTTGCTTGCCACTCATTCTCCAAACTCATGCACCTGCCACCAACTTGAAGTTGCATAACATGCAGGGGTTGCACTAGGCGCAACCAGGGCCACACCAACCTGGTGTGGCAAGATTTACTACAATTTGGTGTTGTAGGAGGCAGCTGCAAGTCACCCTGCACTGCCATCATTGGCTTGCCAGCAGTGTGCTATGTGGCAGAAGGGCCAGATGTTGCCATGTGCACGCTGCCCGGCTGATATATCAGCCTGTAATCACAGGCCTGTATTGTGTCCACTACACCACGCTGGTGGAGTCCACTAGGTGGACAGGAAATGTCTGATTTAACACAGATACTAGGATGATTGTTCTGCCTGCCAGCACTCATCCGAGTTACAGCACTAAGGCTTTTGCAGTGAAATTTGCACTTACAATAATCAATGGCATTGCTACAAGTCAACCCTGTTGAAGCGTCGTTGGTACAGCGCGTTGGTCCAGCAGTAAAGTTTTGTTGTTGATTGACGGGTGTTTGGTGGCATCTGCATAAGGTCACAGCACAGGCTGTCTGGGGTTGAAGCCCTGTTAAGCTTCACGTGTGCACTATGATGTGACATCCAGAGTTTGGCTCCGTTCCTCAACACTGGTGCTTCTGCTGCTTGGGCTGTCAACTGCAGTGCATGCTGCCCTGAGCGTTTCTTTAGTGTTGCGCGAGCAATGTATGTCCTCATCGGCAGCCAGCACAGCCTGTACACGGGCAAGCTGCGGGCATATCTACGCTACAAAGGTATCCATTTCGAAGAGGTTGTCGCCAGCCAGGAGGTTTACAAGAACGTCATCATCCCGTGGACCGGCGTGGCGTTCATCCCAGTGCTCGTTTGCCCGCAAGGAAGCACTACCAGCAGCAGCAGCAGCAGCAGCAGCAGCAGCAGCAGCAGCAGCAGCAGCAGCAGCAGTAGCAGCAGAAGCCGCAGCACAGGCCCTGGCCAGGCTGCAGCACAATCATCTGCTAGCCCTGCGCGCCAGACAGCAGCAGCTGTATTACAGGACAGCCATGCCATCATGATGCACCTTGAGCAGGCCTTTTCAGCACACCCAGTGATGCCTGCAGCACCTCAGCAGCGCCTGGCAGCCATGCTCTTGGAGCTGTATGGTGACGAGCACTTGCTGCTGCCGGCAATGCACTACAGATGGAGCTACCCTGAGCATGCGACATTCATGCATTACCAGTTTGGTGAGCGGCACTGCATTCAGCATGTAGAGAGGCAGCAGTGATCCCCACACCAGGGTGTGGTAGCTCCACCTGCTTGCAGCTCACCTGACAAGTTGACATGTTTTGATTTCTAGAGCTGTCGAGCAAGAGTGGAGGCATGCGGCCAACCTGCAGCTGGTGCTGCACTATTGGCAGTGACAGCATGCATTGTCATAGCACCAGTACCAACACCACCATGTCCGCAACCTAGCCAGCTGACCGGCATGCTGTCTGCACTGTGTCTGCACTGGACTGAGCTACCTAAAGCTGCAGCTGCTGCCACTGCTCACCAACACAGCTCCACCACCCCACCTGCTGCATTGCTCCGCAACTACAACAGGCAAGACCAGCCGCCCAGATCTGCCATATCAGCAGCAGCTGGCAGTAGGCCGCAAGGTAGCCAGCCGCTTTTCAGGCATGCTGCCGGCACTGGGGATCTGCAAGGGCTCGCAACCAGTGATAGAGGGCCGCTTCGCCTGGCAGCTGGCTGTGCTGCAGCAGCACCTGCAGCAGCTGCCATACCTACTAAGCAGCAGCAGCCCGTGCATAGCAGACTTCGGGCTCATGGGTCCACTGCATGCACGTGAGTGCATCAGGAAAAAGCGAAGGGCAGGGGTGCATTCAACAGATGGGTGCTGGCACTGCTGCATGCGTACAAGCACATCAGTGACTGGCCGCGCAGTCGCTGCACGCTGCACACGTCAAAACCGCTGGCCTGTGGCTTGACCTGATGCCAAACATGGTGCAGGTGCACTGGCACTGCGCGCACGTTGCATTGTGTAGATGCTGGCGTCAAGAGCTGCTGCTGGTGTTGCTTTAGGGCTGCACATCAGCCGCACCCCGCCAGCCGCCTATCTGACTCCACACCAGCATGCCGCATCCCACGCCAAAGCATGTCCATGCTGTGCCTCACCGCTGCACCTGACAACATCCCGCACTGCTGCCACACCTGGCCTCACTGCCTGGGCTGCAGACCTGTACATGGACCCCGTGCCAGGCCGCATCATCAGGTGCATTGCGCCCCTGGTTTCAGACTATATCGAGCGTGCCTGCAGCACTGCAGCCACCAGCCAGCCAGCTGGCAGCGACAGCATCTTGATGCTGCAGCCACAGAACCCTCGGCACCCAGCAGAGGGAACACTGCAAGTGATCAGGCGCAGCCAGCAGCAGCAGCAGCAGCAGCAGCAGCAAACGGCTGGGTTGGCCTCAGGCAGCAAGTCTGGAGGCGGCGCTTGCAGCAGCAGCAGCAGCAGCAGCAGCAGCAGCAGCAGCGGTGGGGGTGGTTTGTCTGGGGACTGCGTACCGCGCACACTGCTGCCGCTGTTGCACCACATGTTCCTGGAGCAGCTGCCAATCATCATCAGCACACTCCAGTTGCTCAAGCAATGGGCACAGCAGCAGCAGCAGCAGCAGCAGCAGCAGCAGCAGCAAGACACAGATGCACAGCAGCAGCAGCAGCAGCAGAGGGGGAGGAGGAGGAGACGGCCGCAAGTGCACCCTCCGCCTGGCTGGCTGCTGCTGCCCCGCAGCCTGGGCATGCACAGCTTTCAGCTGTTTGACCCCTCGACGGGCGTCGTGGCGTTCACAGGCACCAGGGCCTCGTCTTCGTACGTGGCTTGGCGGGCTGCTGAGGTGGTGGGCTGGTACAAGGGGCTGGATGAGGCAGGCCGAGCCAGCGTGCAGCAGCTGCTGCAGGACGTCAGCAATGCAGCAGCAGCAGCAGCAGCAGCAGTGCCAGCAGGTGGCGGAGCAGGCTGCGGTGCCGCAGCCTCCATTGGCGCAGGCGGCGCTGCCAGCACAAGCAGCGCCAGCAGCAGTGGAGAAGGCAGTGCAGCAAGTCTACCGCCAGAACAGGTGGCAGCGTCGAAAGCAGCAGCCGGGTGCGTCGGTGTGGTGGATGCCGTTGCTGGTTTTGGCGCGTTGGTGCGACTCATCGAGCAGTGCGGGCGGTTGGCGCGCATCAGCAACAGGATCATGCTCAAGCCGGCTGCTGGCTTGGGGCGCCAGGGAGGTGCTGCAGCGGCAGAGCGCAAGCGCACTGATAGGCAGCCTGCCAGCAAGCTGTGAGGCGACCAGCCATCTCAGGCGCGGTCGGCCAACCCTGGCCGTCAAAGTCACTGCATGGCTTCCAGTGTCAAGGTAACAACCTTGTAATGCTGTGATTGAGGTGGCTGGCTGGCTGCTCGGGCAGTCTCTGTTTTTACTGCATGCTGCCGCCGTCATCCGAAGTTGGGCAGCCTGGGCAGAAGTGTAGAGGTCCCCGACACTCCCGTGCTGCGTGCTCTCCTGCTGTTACTGCTGGTGGCAGTTTTGTGCTGAGCTGCCGTTTGCCGGTGCGGCACTGCTGGTGTGCGTTCCTTCAGCATCCAATCATCAAGTGATGCGCATCTGTGCATGAGGCAGGAGATTCTGCTTCATCATCATCATCATCATCATCATCATCATCATCATCATCATCATCATCATCATCATCATCATCATATTACCCATTCAAGCCATAGCATTAGCGCCATCGGCCCCGCGCCCCACCCGGAGATTCTGCTTATCCTTGCTTTGCTTCCTTGATCGGTTAAGGGTGTTGCTGCTTATTACAGCGGTGCGCCTATTACAGACTCGGGCCTCTGCTGTGCTTGCCGGCCTTTTTTCAGTGCTGCATCTTGTTACACTAGGGTGTTGAAGACAGCATATACATGAGTATGTACATATGCAGTCTTGCAGGGGGTTGGGGTGAAGCTGCTGTCCTTGCTGTGCTTTCATGCTAGCTTACAGTGCTGCTATTCAGTAGTGACATGCTTTTACATAGTGATTGGTCCGTAGTAACCATGCACTATTGACGGCGCCACTTCAACAAGCAGGAGGGCTTTACTTAGCAACTATTCGACAGGTACACATGTCAGCGACAAGCAGGTGAGGTGTACTGTATGTTACACAGCGTGTCTGTCGACACAAGGACAGACTGGCAACATTGAGTGAGATGGCCGCTTGAAGCACAGAAGACAAACTGGGGCAGCCGTCATATAAATTGTACTGCGCTTGGCGCAGTAGGCAGGCAGCGTCACTGAGGGCAGTGGTCCGGCAGGGACGCCAAAAACGTGTCGACAGTTCAACCATGAAGCACCATTGATACTAATGCTAGCAGCAGCCGCTCTGTGCGCGCCACACTGGGCTCAGCAGTTGGCCAGTTCCCAAATGCCAAAACTCAAAATAGGGTAACAGGCTCACCACCCACATCACCAGACGACACATGCACGATCTGCGCCTTCTCAAGTGCATGCCTACAACAGCGGAAAACTGCAGTCTTGAGGGTAGTCAGTGTCTGTAAAGACAGCAAATCAAGCATAACAACTTCTGGCACAAGCATGACATGCTGTGTAATGCCGCACACCCCTCTGCGTAGCATACATGCACTGCAGATTTGAAACACTGCAATGCTGGCGTCAGGGATGGCGCGCCTGACAGCCTGGACATGCATGAAGCTGGCTGGCGTCAGGCCTGACAGCACAGCCTGGCAGGCAGATGAGGGACATTGCTAAGCTTGACGTCCCCAAGTAACTCCAGGTAACAAGTGAGCCACTGCTTTTGCTCCAAGAGCAGCAGCATCAGTGCTTTGGGCAGCATGCTTCTGACACAAGCCCTTTTGCAGCAGGAAATGCTTGATTTGATCTCCTCAACAGAACTGCTGCGCGTGCCGCATCAAACTCAACAACCCTGCTCTCAGTGGGTGCTCAGCATAAGCACACAATGCAACACTGCGATCTGATCAACATAGTCACCTGGCATCTACTGCTGCAGTGCAGCACATGCAGTTGCTCCCACAACATATGCACACACCATATGCTAGTGTGCATCCTTCTGTCAGCACACGGCTAAGAAGTTTGGACGGTGCGATGTCAGAGTAACAGCGGCAGGCTGGGCAAATCTCGTATGCAAGTGTATATGTATCAAAAAATGTGTGGCAAGCGACACCAAGTGCGCACGGCTCCAGGGTACCACGAATCATGATAGGCACCAGCACTGATCAAATCGCCTGCTGCCAGCAGTCTTTGTGGAGCTCCTGAAGTGCACTGACGAGTGCACAGTGACAGCAACACATTTAGATGAGCAGGGTCTATTCAACCAATCGCATACCGCATGATGGCATGCCAGGAAAGTACACCATTTCTGGCATGTGTCACGCCACATCGTTAGGCTCATCATTCGGCACATAACAACCGTGTTGTGTTTACTGTACCCTCGCCGTCACATAGCACATTCAAGGTACAGCCGCACACACCAAACCCAAACATGGCCGCCATGCTGAGCAAGTGGCGTCAGCCCCTGCACGGCAAGCCTCTGCCAAAGCAGCGGCGTGATGAGCGTGCAACCCACACATGTGCAACACACCGTACCCTGCCACAGTGAGCAGCTTGGCCAAAGCTGGCGGTGGCAGATGCAGACACTGTGCAGTCAGATATTGTTGTGCGTGCCAGATATATTGAAACTGACTCCAAGAACACAGGTTGAGGGTTATTGTCGGAGCAGCTGGCACGCAGCAGGAGTCCCCACACACAAACGCATACTGGGCAGCGACACAAAGCACTTGCCAGCCAGGTTGCTGTGTCAAACGGCAAGCGCTGATTGTGCCAGGACACTTGCATTCCTCCATATACATATTTGCAAGGTGCTCGTATGAAATGTACTACACTTGGTAGACGGAAGCGTCGTCTCTGGACAGCCTTACAACAACGCTGCAGTGGTCAGTTCTTACTGCTGCAAGCCAAGCATGTACATCTAGGTGCTAAGCATGAGCAACTGCACAGTTTGCCAATGATCAACCAAGACACCGCCTGAAGCAGCGGTACAATACGTCGAACACCAACCCGGCAGCCAAGTTGGGGGGCCATGGCACAACAGAAGCCTAGCACAAGCGGCATTACTGGCAAAAGTAAGCAACCACACTGTACACCACACCATCGGGGTGGCTGCTGAACAGCAGCAGGCAGGCAGGAGAGCCTGTAGTAAACTTCAACTGTGGTTTTGAATGACACTTGGTGTGCCGCATCGATATTGGTTGTGTGCACATGCACCTGACTGCATGCATGTTATGTGTGGAGGCCTGTGCTGCAAAAAGCAGCCAAAGCCGTACCAGCTGCTGACAGCAGCTTATCACGTGTAGATAAACAGCTGATGCAGATGCTTTTATGAGTTTGGCATCACAAGAGACTACAGCGGTGCCAGAAGCCCAGAATTCATCACAACCGAGTGTGCCACCCACTGGCAGCAGGTCAGGCCAAGTTGTACATCCAAGCAGTCTATGTTGGCACCAACTGTACTTTTGTAGGTGCAAACCACAACTGCACACAGCTGATGCCGGGATACATTAAAAAATCTACCAGCTAACAGTGTTGACTGGTCAAACGTAAGGCCAAACGTAGGAAGTACCGTACAACTGGGCGCTGCAGGAAACCCCATAAGGGCCATTATATTCTCAGCAAGGCAACCAAACAAAACACAAGTGCACTAGTATGCAGATGAAAACCGACAAAGCAGTGTGGCTTGAGTATTATTTGCCACCGTCTGTATGTGCAGAGCCACCAGACCTGCATGCTGATATATGTTGCCCTGCCCCCCACCCTCAAGAACCCTTGGAGAAGAAAGCCAGGTGCCCAACATACTGCTGCACTGCAAAACACCTCTTGAGGGGTGCATCACCCCACAGCCCACTCCTAAGCAATCAACTGTGCACCTTCGTCAAGCCAGGGCACACACAGCACACATGTACACATGAGCAGAGGCCACTGCTTTCATGAGTCAGTGACACAGGGCGGCTCAAAACACAAGCTCAGAGGCTAAACTGCTGATGTGGCAAGCGCTTGTTGCAAATCAACAAAACGTGGGCAAATGATGCACACCAGGTGGGCTGAACAGAGGCTCCGAAAGAGCAGCTGCAGCATAACCAAGCACCAACATTCCCAGAAAGACAAAACTTCATTGATTACCAGTAGCTCACAGCAGAGTGGCCATGATATCCTCTATAGGACTTACAAATCGGCAGACGAGCCAAAGCATAAACACATCGGGTTGTAGCACATTGGTGGAGCCAGGTGCCCCACATACTGCTGCACTGCAGTGCACATTGTGTATGTGCAGACAAAGGTAGACCACCAGTGTGCAGCAGGCTATTTGTGCCATCATACAAGGAGGACAACAGGGTGCTCTTTATCATGCGGAATTAACCCATGCAAAACCCCAATGCATGCAAAACCCTACATCTGCCATGCACTGATGCAAGTAGGCCAGAGTGCCAGCTGCATTCTTTTGTGGGGCGTGTGCTCATTGCAGACCACCATGAGCCTCAACTGAAGATGCGCTGACTCAGCCACTAACCCAGGGTATTTTTGTTCACAACGCAGCTCAACACTGTAACTGATGCAAAGCAAACACAAAGGCATGCAGAGTATCAGCCCTGCCTAAGATGGATGTACTTGGTGAGCCTTGATTGGGGCTCCTGCGAGGCTGTATTGGCACGGGCAGCAACCGCTGTGTTTAGGCAGAGTGAACCGGCAGCGCACGTACGGGCAGGACTGCCTGGTAAGGCTGCTCCGTATGCCTCCACCAGATCAACAAGCCAGGCGACATCCAGACCAGCCGATTGTGACTTGCCAGACTCCAGCGGCTTGAGGCTTGTAACTTCACAGTATGGGGCAGGCATGCAGAAGGCACAAGCCATCATGGTGTTCCCCATGGGTTCGTCCGAGGATGTAAGCCAGCACACCCTATGCCAGCTGCAGCGCCGGGCCGCCAGCCCTACTTAAACTCCCAGGTGTAGTCGTACGCGGCCGCGGTTGCGCGGACTGAGCGGACAAATCCGGTCACCTTTTCTGCGTAAGACCCCTGTGCAACCTCCACAGCGTAAATTACAGCTCTGTTCATGAACTGATTGTCGGCCGCGTCCCAAAAGAAGGGACCATTGAAGTATCCATTCTCACCGCTAATGACTGGACGTGTTGAAATATCCTCCTGCATGAACCACTCGAGCGTGGGATATCCAGCACGCCCCAGGCCTCCAGTCTCTCCTGCGTCAGAATCCCGAATCCTGCAGCATTCAAAAGTCGGCAGCAAGCACACACTTTGGCCTACGTGCATGTATTCAACCGGCACCTGTTCAGCAGTGATGTTGCACGTTGCACTGCTTGAAACCTCTTCAGCCCTGTGCACCCCACCAAGAGGAGCACCCAGCAGCACTGCATAGATTCATGCATCCAGCTCAACCACTCAACCCAGTCACATTGTGTTGTTCCCAAGCTGATGCAGATTGCGCTCTTTGAGCAGGCGCCCAGCTGAATTGTCCACAAGCAGCAAGCACGTGCTGCTGAAGCAGTATATCTGCTGCACTAGTTCACCTGCTCTCTCTTGGTAAGCGCACATGATACATTAAGTGCATGCAGTCCATGGGCAGCATGCCTGAGCTGGGCTCGGCTAAGTTGTAGTAGCCGTAAGAGTAGAGGTTACTAGGAGGCCAACACAAGTTGGACTGCTGTGGACTCACCAGACACCACTTGTGCTGTAGGTGAGCTCAGCTGTATGATATGTCTTGTCTGTTGGAAAGTCGCCTCGTGTAGTAGCTGCACACGTGCACAAGTGGCAGTAGCAAAAACATGACTATTTGTTGCATCTTGATCAGTGTATGTATTCCACATGTTGATATCAAAATCAAGGTTCATCACAACAGACCGCTGGCCATGTTGCTGCTGCGACACCTGTAGCTGCTGCATGTGCAGGATGTGTTGCTAGAGGCTGGCCAGCACCCCATAGTTACACTCACAGAGACAGCAGCCAGTTAGGCCCTTGGATGTGGCAGCGTCTTGAATTCTAGGGTGTTGATACACCCTGCAATTGGTAAGGGATCAGTGCCATCAGCAGCATTAGACAATGTACAGAAGTGTCATTTGCTGGTCATTGCAGACTGCTGATGACGGGGGATGCCAGCTGAAACAAGCATGCAGGACTCTGTGTGGCTTTGACGTGTGCGGTGCTTTGACGTGTCTTGCGCAGCTGCGGTTGCCTGCCAACAGGCATGCATCTCTTGCAGCCATTCCCTCTGCATGGTCACAGCAGCACCTCGCTGTGTGACTTACGGCTCAAAGACCACCGTGATGTAGGTTGATGCTGCCAGGTTTCCTTCAAACGTCTCAGGATCCACCAATATCACTACACAGGACAGGCAAAAGCAGCAGCACGTTTGGCAGCGAGAAGGGATTGCTGGAGTCAGCAAAGCAGCTTGGTTGACTCATCAGTCGGAACCTCGCTGTCGCAACCAAAGCTAAACTGAAAGCCATGTCCACAGATGTGGCCGTCAGGGCTGTGCTGATAGTGCACTTCATTGCAGTCGATAGTGGGTGCGGCTTCAAACAAGCAAGAGGCCACACAGCCCACCTCGCAGAGATGGGGCGCAGTCCACTTTTCCTCCTGATTCCGTTTCCTTGGTCCTGCAAGCAGTTTCAATCTATGTCAGACAACAGTTGTGCAGTGACCAGCGCAGCGGCTGGGGACGGCAATGCATCAGTTGTCTTCCGGGAACCAGTATGCCGGTAGTGCCGCCTTTTCAGACTGTTCATGACTTGGGTGTAGTGTGCAAAGCCGCAAAACCCCACTGGTACAACATAATGACCTCTGAATGCACTTTTCAGGCTCTACTTTTCTTTGCACAGATGCACAGGGCAGAAAGCTGCATGGCCGGTATCAAACCATCTACAGGACCTGGTGATGTGCTGTATGTGACAAGCATTGGCTGCACCAGCAGTTGCTTACCACTGATACTCAAACTTGCCGCCTGCAAGTGAACAGCAAGTGGAGAAAGCAACAGCGGCAACCGCAGCAGCATTTTAGCATAATGTACAGTACGATAAAGTAAAGTTTTGTTTACATGTAAAGTAAAGTAACATAAAGTAAGCATAGCCCCTGAATGCCGCGACGGATTGCAGCTGGATCAGGCAATCACTGTTACTCTTTGCAGCACAGGAGAGTGTGACTTGACTGGTGGTAAAACAGATGAATGTGCAAGGCAGCTGCGGATGTTGAACGCCCCTGAGATGTGTTCCAACAGCCAAAGATGTGTTCCAACAGCCGAATAGCAGTTTTGCCAATGCTCCAAACATTCGGTGTTTTGGTTACCACGCAACTAGTGACGAGATGACATGCAACACTGCAGCAACTTGCACCACCAAACTGCTCCGCATTCTGGGTGGCTGTTGGTCAGCAGCATCACACAAAGACATCCTTCGTCTGCTCACTCACCGTTGGTTATGAAGTCCTTCCACGGCATGCCGTTGAACATGCCTTCAGCCTCCTGAGGCCTGTTGCCTGGGAACGCCACTCTGATGATGCACTCATCATCTTGTGTCACTGTTTTGAATTTGAGACCATCGCCCCATGAAGCTCCTTGGGGCATAATCTGGCCGCAGACAAGTTCTTCGGAGTCGTCAACCACAGTCATTTTCATCCTGTGTCCAGTAAGAGGCATGGCGAGCACTTGCCAAGTTCAGTAGACAGCGCAGATGATGCTGGGTGGCCAGTGGCGGGGCATACTGCGTTGCATGTATGCATGTCTGCACAGTATGGCTTAAATGACTTATCAGGATTGCCGAACCACTCAACCCTAGATGCCGCTTTGTATACAGTCTTTTTCTTCATGAAAAAGCTTGAACCAGCTATCAAACATGAAATTGCAGGGTGCCAGCAACTCTGCCAGAACTCCCCCAGCGCTTGAAGAACTACACGCAGCTATATGAGAACAAGATGACTGTTGACAGGTGATTAGTTCACTTGGGTTGGTGTGTTGACAATGAACGTGGCAGGGGCTCTGCTACTCACCACCGATTCCCCAGCACTGACGCTGACTCCGCGATGGATGCGACCTGGAAGACTGACGTCTTGGCCTGCAGAGCATACATCAATGGTAGATACAGTGACCAAACGTGTCACCTGTGATTTCTGATTGTGAGGGAGAGGTGTGTCACGCCATGCGTGGCCGGTGTGCATGGTCCCTGGTGCAAGGCAGTGAGGTTCTCTCTGCTAATTTTTAATGGTTTTGATGACGATGGTCTTTGCTTCGACAAATCCCCCCGCTATGAGCCATTCACTGGCTCCTAATGGGGGCTTTCGCACCTTTGTTGGGTGGAGCATGTGATGTAATGCAATGTAATGCAAGGGCACAGCAACAACCCAGAACCTAAATCGCTGCAACTGCGCTCACCAGCTGACGCCCATTCCATGCATGGCAGTGTGTGATGAACCCCGTTCCACTCATGGCGTTAATAGCAAGGCATGCAGTTTGTTGCATGCGCTGAATGCTGTATCAATGCAAGCAGTATACTGATAGCCCTGTGATGAATGTGCGTGCACACCAGCGTCGTCCTCCTCACCAGGCACTTGCCGCCAACACAGTCGCCGTCAACGGTCGCACTGACTAGTACAGGTGCCAATGCACCCGTCTGAGAAGACGCCGCAGGTGCCGCCAGGTTGAACAACCTGGTCGCTGCAACCATTGGGCTGGACTGCAAACAAGCAGCAGCAGCAGCAGCCAGCAGCAGTGGCAGCGCAGTCAAACCAAACATCCACATGGGCCCATGCAGGACTGCTGTGCTCAGCTGCATCTCCAAACCCTGCTCACAACAGGCCAAGGCTGCGCCTCTGCTCACTCGGTCACAGCACAATCTGCAGGTGCCTACGTGTGAATGCAGCTGTTCAGCCTGATGCTCAGGGTGGTTGGCGGAGCCGAGCGTGCAGGCGGCTAGCAATTGCTCACCTTGCACACACACGTGCCGCGGTCGCACATGTTCTGGTTGTCGCACACACGCGCGCATTGGCCCCCGCAGCCATCGGGGACTGAACCTGTGCACGGATGCAGGCAGCGCGGCAGTGAGCACGCACAGCAGAGGCCAAACATGATGCAGTCAAGCATGATGCCAGGAAAACTTCCATGGATGTTCAATCGCCAGCAGCAGCTTGACGTCATGGCAACACAAGCGGTCAAGCGACGGTTCTGCACTATGCTGTTGCTGTGCATCTGCAAGAGCCCTGCATTTATGCACGCCACGTTGCATGACAGCCTGCAAAGCTCTCGGGCGGCTCCACGTGCTGGCCACTTACTGCAGGCGCCGCCACGGCCAACTACGTTGGGCACGGGGCAAGACGGCACACACTGGCAAGTGTTGGTAGTGTCGCTGCATGTCAGACCACTTTCGCACGCGAATGTGCAGAAGCTGTTACAGCCGTCCTGCAGCGGCAGCAGCAGCAGACCAGCGGTTGAGGCAGTTTGCAGCGACATCCACATCCACCCCCCCCCCTCACACACACACCACCCCCCACCCACCCCCCCACCCTACACACCCCCACCCACCCCCCACACACACACCACACGCACCACCACCCACACACACACACACACACACACACACACACACCACACACCACACACACCACACACACACACACACCACACACCCACACACCACACACCACACACACCCACACCCACCACACCCACCCACACCACACACACCACACCCACCACCACACACACCAACCACCCCCCCCCCAACACGCCCCCCCCCCCCACACACACACAGTGCACTTCATTGATCGCCTGTTGTCAGCACAACGACTGCAATCATGCCCTTACAGAGTAAGCGAGCTGTGTCACAAACAATCTAGACGGCATGCGCGCAGTGTCTACACCGGCAGAGAGGTTGGCTTGCTGCTGGGCATGAAGCACGTGGCTCACCGACGAAAGCCCGCAAGGTTCATTGATGGGGATGCCGGCTCGGGCTGGGGAAGACGAGCGAGGCAGCAGCACAAGGGCACCACAGAGCGGTGCGTGAGCCAAGGGGAGGGCAGCAATCTGAGTCAGCTACATACCTGATGAGATCGGCACGCACAACAAAAGCCTCTGGACACGCCTGCAGACATGCAAGCTGCGCCACCAACATGTTTAAATTGTGATGCACACAGTTTGTTTCTGTTGTGACAAAACCAGTTGGATGGCGCTGCCCTCCCTCCTTCAGCATTTGCATGATTGGCTGCTTCGGTGTAAAAGGTGCACCTTGCTGGCAGCGCAGGTGTGTGCACAGCAGCTGCGTTGCAGTAGCCTGCAACTCAACGTTGCAGCAAGCTAAGCCGTTGACCCAGTTTAGGCAGGAAGCCAGTGTTAGGACGTAGTCTGATGAACGGCTGAGCGGCACACGACAAAGTATTGCCATGTGTGCTGAGTTCCTCACCAGTACAGGTCGGGATGCATCCACAGATGCCGTTGCTGCATTGCAGTTGCTGTGGGCCTGCAGTCGAACAGGTTGTGGTGCAGGTGCCACCGCACCCTGCACATGAAGCAGCAACCAAACAAAGAAATGCGGACGCAGATGGTTGATTGTTAGGCATCACTGGGCACTTGTCAGGCTGCGATTGCGGCAGAATGTTGTCGCTGATGAGGCGCTGCTGCGCTTGCGGTGATGAGATTGCAGCAGTCACAGTCAAGATGGGGTCAGCATGCAGCCCATGAGATCTGCAGTGAAGCCATTTCCCAGCGCCAGCACGCGCGCGTGCGCCACCTGAGCCGTTTGCACCACACATGGCCGCCTGTGTGACACTGCCATGGGTTGACGTCTGACAGCTGTCTCTCGGGCATGCTCCTGCTTCCACCTGCTGCAGTTTTACCACCACGCCACACCACAGCACTGCTACCCACCGTTGGCGAAAGTGCCGCAGGGCGCATCCCGTCCGACCGTGCCGTTGGTGCAGGTGGCCTGCAGTGTGGTTGTGGCATGTCACAAACGCGGCAGGGCACGACGATCATCACACATACATCACATGTTGCAGGAACACAGCTTGCCATGGCTGAGGGCACTTGCGTGCAACTTGGCCAGTAGATGACAGCAGGCAGGCCGAGAAACAAACAACCCAGCAGTACTGCATCAACTTAAGTACCACAGCCCTTGCTCTGCCCTATAACTGGCTGTAGTGCTTGCCGCTTCTGATAGGGTAGGGTGACACACAGCGCACCAGCACAGCCAAAACATTGACATGCCGACCACACATATGCAGAGGCAGTGGCTGCCCAGCAGATGGCACTGGCATGCTGGTGATGAAGACGCAAGCAGCATAGCCACCACACTGACACATGTCCGGTGCACAAGTGCTTGTCTGCCAACCGTCGCTGGCGGCGAGTTGATCCAGCTGACCTGCCGAATGGTTGATTGTGCGGAGCACGGCCAACTCCACACACAACCACACCTACCTCCTTGCACAGTCAAAAGATCAGCTTGGAGGCATGGGGCTGGCGCAGCACAATGATTGCAACACTATTGCGTGTGGTTCTACTAGAACTTCTAGAGTAGTACTCTCAGAGCGGCTCACCACACAAGCTGGCGGGGTAGGGCTTGGCGAAACGGTAGCCGCGGGCGCGGGGCTGCAAGAAGAAGACACAACAGCAACGTGGGTCACCCCGGCATGGCTAGCTGACACATCTGGGATGGTGGCTGCCGTACACTGTGGCCGGGGTTTACACATGATCTGGACTGGCACTGCTACAAAACACGTACGCGCCATCTCTGCTGTGTGTTGCACAGCAGCTCCTCTATTTCTGAAGTTTGATGCAGACAGGCAATGTCACAGAGTGTTGTCACCTTTCGCTGCCGGCAGGGCTCGGCACAGGTCCCGGCGAGGCCGCCTGCAGGCACAAAGCCAATATTAGGGTTAGGGTCACACGGCTGTACACCTTGAATTGTGCATAACCATAGCGATGAACACTGCACGTAAGCTTTTGGCATGCGCGACAGAGGGTGCAGCTGTAGGGCTTGTGGCAATGCAACCAGTTTTCAACCATCATGGACATCTGAAGGCTGCATGCCATGATCAGCACGCCGGCCACATGTTGGGGCCTGATGGTGTCATGCAACACAAAGGTCGCTCAGGCTGTAGAGCTGCTGTACCAGTCAGGGTGTGGCAAGCTGTTCTGTTATCAGTGTCGGTGTCGGTGCATGCGGCAGCAGTGCTGGTGTGCAGGAGCCCGGCCAGGCTGCAGCTCACCCCCGTGCAGCTGCCAGTGGTAGTGATCGCCCAGTTGGCTGCTGTGGTGTCGCCGACTCTGGTGCAGGTGGCGGTGGAGGGTGTGCCGGCGCCGATGCAGTTTGCCGTGCAGGTGGAGCCAACCGTGGTGGCGCAGTTGGTCAGCCAGTTGGCGTTGGCAACGATCGTCTGGGGGACACCAGTGCAACGGACTGCGGCGCAGACAACACAGCAGCAGTGCAGCATCAATTCTTCAATTTTGAACACGGCCTGTGGCCTGTTCAGCTGAGCTTCAGTAGGTGGCTGTTGTGTGCACCTGTGACTGGCAGCGGCTGGCATGACCTCAGCAGCAGCTGCAACACAATAAAAGCTGTGTTTCTCTCGAACAGTATGGTGGGCACCTAGACAAACCAGAGCACAACGCAGCTGCACAGGCAAGACTGCATCCCACAGCAACACACCACAGTACTAGTAGCGGGCATGCAGTGCGACTCTGCTGCTGCTGCTGTGCCATGTGTACGGGGCTCACAAGCCACCTGGCGGAGCATGCATGGCATGCAGTGAGCGCACCACAAACAGAGGATAGCTGTTTTACAAAAAAGCCCACTCTGAACAGCCATGGTGCCTGTCTGCCCACGGCAGCTGTGCTGCCACTCACTTGGTGTGCAGGTGCCGCTTGGTGCCGACCACGTGCCCGTGATGGTGTTGCACACAGCGAAGGGTGCGCCAGTAGCAGCGCCTGTGCAGGTGGCAGTGCACTGCGTCTGGTTGGTGCAGCCGCCTGCAGGCCAGGCAGCTCCCTGCGGCGTGGTGGCAGGCACGCCTGTGCAAGGCAGCACGGCTGCACACGGCAGGCGGGGCAGCGACAACACATGAGGTGCAGTCGATCAAGTTGTCATGAGAAAGGGAACTCAAAGTCGTACGGTGTGCCCGCGCTGCAGTGCAGCAGTTTGTGCATGTTCCGGCAATGGTGCTTGCCTGTTGCTCCCGTGCGGGCAATGCCTGCGTGACTCGCTGTGCAGCAATGTACACTGAAGAGGTCTGCAATACATCAGCACATCTGGCGGGCCCGGCTGTGCTGCATGCTCTACGTGCCAAGTTCATTCAACAACATCAGTGTAGCTGGACCCTTGTTCTGCGCATGCAAGCTGTGCTTGAGGCCACTTAGGCTGGCAAGATGAGCTGGTGTTGCATGGAACTCACGGCTAGCTGAGCATGCTGCCAGCTGCCGCAGGCATGAGGTTTGGATGGGTGTGGTGAGATATGTCCCTAAACCCTAAACCTTAGCCTGCTGCATATTCTCTTGACTTTGCATTTATGCAGAACAGCAGCCACCACCTGACACCTGTCCATACTGTGCCATGGCTCACGTTGCTGTGTGGCAGGGCAGGCAGTGCCCGCCGCAGATGTCCATGTGCCGTTTGTTGAGCAGGTGGCTGACACAGTGCCGCCGGTTGAGCAGGCGGCAACGCATATGAAGCCAGGGACCTGGTTCAGGCACTGGTCACCCCATACGGCGCTGGTGATGGCAGGTGGCAGCGAAGGGCACCTGATTGCCTCCGCACTACCTGCATGCAGGGCCCAGCACACAATCATGTCAAGTTCGGTGCAACACCATTGAGTCAGCAGGGAGCGCCGTGCTCAACACATCTGCAAGCCGCCAGCCTTGAAAACACCGTGCCACTGCCTATGCACCACGCTTGGCTTCAGCAAGACAACCCTGCATGGCAGCGTCAGCTGTGGCGCATGCCTGTCGGGCCCTGGACGCGTGCTGGCGACCCCACCTGAGATTGCAGTCGCATTCGTCAGGGTGGCGTTGAACAAGCTGGTGAGGTTCTGCTGAACGATGGCTTCTTGCACTCTCTCCAGCAGCCGCTGCGCATCCCCCTGCACCAAGTCCTGGTTCAGGATCTGCAGCACGGTGTCCAGGCTGGCCCCTTCAGGCAGGGACTCGCTGGGATTGCCTGTGACGGCTTCATACACAGCTCTTGCTGCGGCCTCGACCTCAGCTGCAGACTGGGCGAGGGGCGACACGGTGATTCTCAGGGTGACGGTAATGTTGCTGCTCTGCAGCAGGCGCCGCCCTGAGGTGCCGGCAGCCTGCACACACCAGCAGCAGCAACGGCAGATGCTTGAAAGAGCACAACAGATGCAACAGCAGAGGGTGCCCCGCTGCAGTGCTTGCCAGATGTCGCGGCATGCAGGCGCACTGTTGTTACTTGCAAGCAGTGGTTGCAGTGCAGCACCGTAAGCGAGCTTGAGCACAGCAAGGCATGGCCGCGGTCATGCCGCTGCCCTGTATGCCACAAGAGGTGAGCAACAAATCCACAGCCAAGCAGGTGCAGCAAGCTGAGGCGCGTGCAAGCTGCGCATAACACATGCCGCACTTTGGGTGCGCTGCTCCTCATGAGGCGCACTGGCTGCTGCGCGCACTTTGAGCAGCGCGGGCATATGCAGCATCACAGGTCACTCACCTCGCAGTCGACCACCAGCACGTCCACGAGTGCTGCATCGGCAGGGTTCAGGTCAGTGGTGATCTTTGCCTTCATCGCGTCAGCCAACGCCTGCACATCAGCTGGGTCGCAGGAGGTGGATGCCACGGGCACGTCGACCACTGGGGCTCTCACAATAGAATCTGGGGTCGGTGAGGGGCTGGGTGAGGGGCTGGGTGTGGGGCTTGGGCGGGGCCTGGCCGCGCAGGGCCCCGCGTACTGCACCCACATGCTGCCGCCCGGGAAGAACATGTTGGTGCGGGTGCCATCTGCAGGCGGGGGTGAAGGGCGCGAGTGCAGGAGTGCAGCAGTACAGGGGATGAGATTGAGCTGGGTAGGTCGGCTGCGAGAGCAAACGTGGGCTGTGTGTCAGGCTGTGGCACCGTATCTGCATGTGTCGAGTTGTGAATCAGGTGGTGCATGGAGGCACGGCTGCCACGCTGAGCCGAATGCAGTCCCAGCACAGCATGCTGTGCTCGCAGGCCGGAGCACCCCAGCGCACACAGAGTATGGCGGCAGCTCAGCACTCACTGTTCTGTGACACCTTGAACTCGTGCTGGTCAAACAGTGCGGCAACCTTGGCATAGAGGCTGGTGTCGTATCCGCCTGTGCAGAGACCTGCAACCTTTGGATCGCCAATGGCTCTCCACATGTCATCTCTGACCTGGGTGGAGTTGGTGCTGTTGAAGCGCACGCCCACCCTGAAGGAGGCATAGGTCTTGTCCTTGAACTGCGGGGGTGATGGTTGGGCAGCAATGCAGCGGCGTGTGCACCTCTGTGGTTAGCAGATGTACCGAGACAAACCAAGCTGACAACCTTATCCAGCTCAGCCACGTCGGGCGTATTTCATTTGCAGGCACAATGCAACTTGTACAAGCATGATGTGTGTTGAGGCTTGTCAAGGAGTACTAGCAAAAACAGCGTGCGTGATAAGTCACACCACCACTGAGTTTTGTCTACCAGCACCCTAGGGTTGGAGTGTCGGCTGACAAGCAGGAAGTCAAGATCATGCAGTGCTGCAGGCCTTACCCAGGTTTGCCTGAAGATAACTCTCTGCCATATGCTGGTTCGCATACGGAGCAAGCCTACAACATGTGGGCTTATCTTATCGCTGCAGAGCTAAACTCACTGTGGTGTCCAAGCAGGGCTGGCGCACAGCCACAACAGGTGCATCTGGCCAGCCTGCAGCAGCCAAGGCTGTTTTAAAGTCTGCAATGACGGCTTTCGCCAGGGTGTTGTTGAACAAGGGGTCTTTGCAGACACGTTTGCGCAGGTGACGTCCTGCAGGGCCCAGGTGGCCTGCACAAACTGCTGCCTGGTCAGGTTGACAGCGATGGCAAGTGGCGAGGCAACGGGCCTTGCCAGCAACGCCCTGTTGGTAGTGATGGTGTTGCGCGTGCCAGCAGCCAAGTGGGCTGCCAGCATGCAGCAGAGCACTGCCAGGGGCAGCGTAGACCGCATGGTGGAACTGAGAAGGTACGGCAAGTGGTGGTAGTCCTGCAGATACAGCAAGTACACATGTTTGGCCAAGTTAACGTTGTTGCAGTGCGCGGCTATCTCGATTGGTGCAACAAACGCCCCAACGCCGTCGAGTGACCCGAGTGAGTCGCCTTCCGGTCGGCTCGTCGCATGAAAGACCTCCATAGAATGCACAAAAACGGTACCTCCATCTTATGGTAAGCCTACGAGGCATATCACACAAGGAGCCACCAGACCGAGAGAGCAGGGTGATACAGTCTGCCTCGAACGATTGCTGTGCTTGATCTGCGACAAGCGCCGATACGGCATTCAGCTGCTGAAGGCTTGCGTTGTATGCTGCACAAGGGGCCACATGCAGTCCAGACACTCACTCGTGAAAAGGCCGATGATCTCCAGACCAGCGCGTACTTGCAGCTACCTGCAGCGTCGGCAAACAAAGTAAGAACAAATGTGTCAAACATCACACACTGACGCTTTGGTGTCAGATCATGGCTGCACTGGCAGCTGGCGTGCTATCACCCTTAAAGTGCCCACCTGGTGAATGATACAGCAAAACTCGATGAAGAATCACAATTAACGTAATGGTGGTCGTAGCTATCTCTTATAGGCTGCGTGAACCATGCCTGAAGGTAGGGTTGTCATGTCACTTGGTGCTTTAGCAGCGGATGAGACTTGCCGACGCATAGTCAAAGATCTTCAAAAAAATTGATACATGTGGGTTTCAGGTTGTGCAAAAGTGTCGCAGCGCAGGAAGGGCCGTGATCTGACTTCTCCTGATTGCACTTCTTGGGCGGCGCAAGCCCGAGACAACCAAATTGTTTTTTTTTCGCCTGCTGCTAGTGGGCAGATATTTTGCAAGGTACTGACAATGCCAAGGCTAGCAGTCCGAGGTGACCCGTAGATCAAGTGCCCAAGCTGCTCAACTGCATTCTGTCCGTGTCCGAGCCGTCCGTGTTTAGACAAAATGTCATTAGATGCTGTTTTATAACTCAAAAAGTGTACGGAAAGCTGTTCAGGGTGCAGCAAGTTCATCCAGCTACACTACGACCCACTCACTGAAAGTACCGAGATGCACCGAGATGCGCAGGGAATTCATGACTCATGGTTTCCCGTCCGTATTTCCCGGAAAACCGTTAACGAAGTAACGTTACGAGGTTTTTGAAAACTTCTCAATCCGAATCCAGGCCACCCGTAGTAATGCTCATTGCCTGATAGGCAATGCTGCTCGGCGGTGAGGCTACTAGTGATATATCACTGTGGGGGTGCAGCACAGCTACATTCTGCCTATAACCTGACTACAACAGCTTATATAGTCGTGTAAAGCGACTATAAACCCACCAAACTATAAAGTTATAGCTCAGCACTGTGGCTGCCTGGTACTGGGCACATATGCACGTACCACCGTGTCAAAGCTGCTGGTTTTAGTTATGATTACCACCAAGATGAAGTGTTGTGTTCTTGTGATAAGAACCGAGCTGAGCGTCTGCAGCTGACCTGGCCATTGATACCGGGTCATGCCTCCGTCTCGATGAACATCTGCCTGCATGAAAACTTTTGACTAGTTTGAATCGTGTATCCAGAAGCCTTTGGTGAAGGATGGCGGCAGCTACCGTGGTACCAGGGCTTATGACATTGTCACCTCAACTCAAACTCTACCAAACAGCTGCTTGTTTGTGCCGCTTGAAACGCTTCATTTGTACCAGATCAACGTGGTATCGGGGAGCTGGCGGGAATACAGCTGTGTGATGAAGCCGTTGGTAGTGGGTGGAACCCTCAGCCTCGCACACGCTGCGCTTACGATGATGCCTTCGTGTAAAGGTTGTTTTATATCTTTGAACGCTTGCCGTCTTTGCTGGATGATGGCGATGGCTGGATGATCGCAACTTGACCTGGGGTAGAGCAGCAGCAGCAGCTGGTATGGGGATCTGGAGCAGCTGCTGTGCTGGGCTATGCCACATAAAGCCCTCATGCATCATGTACAAGCACAGTGTATCGATGGCAGATTCAAGCTGTGTTGAACAGGTGAGCAGCAGCCAGTGCTGCCTTGACAGGAGGAGCTGGTTGACAGCAGCGCTTGCAAGCAGCTGCTGCCTGATATTCAGCCAAAGATCTTCAGCAAGACAGCAGCCATGCCTTGAACACCTGAATGTGGTGCCTGTGCATTTGCAGATCAACGTCATGCGAGGATGGATAGAAGGGTCCCAGAGGGATGAAGGAAGGTGGTTATGAAGGAAGTTGTTGTGACCGGCGTCTACCACCACTACGACTCACTATGTAGGTGCAGCAGAGCAGATGTACAACACCAACATCATCATCATCATCATCAGCAGCAGCAGCAGCAACGGCGGCAGCAGCAGCAGCAGCAGCAACTGGTACAGCAGCAACTTGGTGTGCGCAGCGACAGCAGCAGCGGCAGAGTGCAGCAAGATCCGCAGCAGAGGTGGCGCAACATGCTGTTGTTGTCTGACAGAGACAGCAATGTCATTTATCTTGACGTTGTGTGCCCTGCTGGTGCCTTATGTGAGCCATTGTTTTGTCACCTGACTGCAGGTGCTGACAATTGACACCCTGCGCAGTTTGCGCATGCGTAACCATGCAGCTGGACACAAGTGATGTGGTGCTGCAATCAGCGATGCCTCTGCAAAAAATGGAACACACAGCACCCTGTTGTGTCTGTCGACACCAGGTGGCAAGCAGTAGTGGCGAGGTGGAGTGGGACAAGGTTCTGGAGTGGCGCAGCTAAAAGGGCCGCAGCAAAGAGATCTACGACTGCTGCAAGGCCAACAAGCCACACAAAGACTGGGAGCAGGTGTGTGGGCTGTTGCCTTGTGCAGATGCAATGGACATGTGAACAGCATGTTATGCAAGCGGGGAGGGTGTGCTGCTTCAGCATCATGTGCATTTGGCCATGTTGATTGACAATGATGCAGAACGTTGTTGCAGTTACTGCTATAGAATAGTTGACCTGTAATAATAAGGATGTGATTGTGTAGCGCCTGCTTGAATGATGGTGCCATGATAATGCATTGTGTGCTAACACACTAACTAAGAATGTGGCTAACCTCGCCTTCCCGCTCGCCCCTGTGGACTGATTTTTGCTGCCTCAAGGTGCTGGACGAGCGTACCCTCATATAAAGTGGACCGCAACGAAGTTGTTGGGCAGGCTGCTGCGCAAGCAGCAGCAGCAGCCCTTGAAGCACCGCCGGTGCCCCGCGGCATCGCAGGTGGTGACACAGGAAGCGTCCGTGACCAGGTGAGCTGAGGCTAAGCAGCAGAAACACCACATTTGCTCTGTACCAAGCCTGCTTTGGTGTTGGGACATGACCATGAGACAGCAAGTCCTTCACCAGCAACCAACTGCTTGCAGGAATGGACACATTGGTTTAGCCCTCTAACGAGTGTGTCTCTGCAGTGGTATGCAGCGGTGACGTTGTCCCACATATCAACCTCCAACCTCAAACGCACATGTTGAATTCAAAGCTTCCTGAGCTGTTACTAACTGCTTCTCTTGTATGCATGTGTGTGCACCCTGCTGCATGCATTTTGCCGCCACAGGCAGATGAGTCTGACGCAGCTGCATCCAGCCTGCTGAAACTGCTGGCCACTGGCAGGAGCGGCGCATCAGCAACCCCCGGCAGTTCAGCATTGCTGGCAGCAGCAGCGGCAGCAGCAGATGCTGCCAAGCAGGTGAAGGCCAGCAGCAAGGCTGCTGCTGCATCAGGCAGCAAGGCAGCTGCTGCTCCACGCGGCGGCAAGGTAACTGCTGCAGCTGCTGCTGCCAGCAAATCCAAGAAGCAGCAGCAGCAGCGCAAGGCAGCCCGCAAGCAGCCGCAGGAGAGTGAGGAGGAGCTGCCATCAGGTGCGGAGACTGAGGTGGATGACGATATGCAGCTGGAAGATGATGACAGCGACGAGTGCAACTCGCCAGCTCCAACGAAGACGAAGCGACAGCAGAAGCGTGGCAGAGCCGCAGTGGCAGCAGCAGCAGCAGCAGCAGCAGGCACCAAGCGCAAGCGTGGGCAAAGTGAAGTGCCTGAGTTTGAACTGCCAGACGCGGGCGCTCCAGTGCGTGCAGGAGGCAGGACCAGGATCCCTAAACTTTGCCTTGATATGTGAGCGGTGGTTAAGAGTGGGCATGCATGATGATAGCAGCACAGTGTGCTGCTGTTGTGATGATGTGTGGGGCACGGCACAGTTTGGTGCAGCTACTGTGCTGGGGAAGGCGTGTTGCATTGCACAGTGTGTGCAGCTATTGTGATGGGGAAGGGGTGCTGCATTGCACAGGTGTCTCTGCATGCCCATGTACTGGAATGCTGCTGAGTTTTACAGTGTGCGCACTACGCTTTGAAGTCGGTTTGTAGTCGGTTTGTAACTGCTGTACACTCAGCTATAAAAGTCTCAGGAAGCGATAAAATTATAGCTCATCTGATAAACCAGCTACAAACTCGACTTTAAACCAATTGTTTTATAGTTGGTTTATAGCATCATGCACCTGTGACCACTCAGCTATAAAAGTATCAGGAAGCGATAAAATTATAGCTCATGACTTGCTATAAAATTATAGCTCATGACTTGCTATAAAAGTCTCAGGAAGCGATAAAGTTATAGCTCATGACTTGCTATAACCGACTATAAACCGGCTATAAACCTGAATGTTTTATAGTCGGTTTAAGGCAGCATGCACCTGTGACAGTGTCATGAGGCCACTGGCCGCGTGCGGTGGCAATAGAGGCGTACAACACGAGCGGCGCGCGCAGAGCAGCCACGTCTGGCTCGTTCTCGCTGCCGGGCATGTGCCCCCAGTCTATTTCCAGCTCCTGCAGACATCATGTGCAGGGCAGGCAACAGCAAGCTCCCGTGGACGCAGGCGTCTGTTCATGCAGCAGGCCTATATACAAGGCCCATGCCAGTGAGGTGTACACCTTACATGTAAGAGTGCGCATGTCCAATCCAATCAATGGCTGGAAAGCCGCAACCGGGTAGTGCTGTGACAGCAGCAGCGCAGCGGACAGCCACCGTGAGATGCAGTATACTATACGTAATTTTGAGCCTCTGGCAGGGACCAGCGTCGTCCACCAAACACCTGTGCATTACAGTTGAACCATAACGCGCGTAAGACTGGGAATGACCAGAATAGCCATTTCCAGGGGTGCTGCAGGTGAGGGAAATCTAGGATGATACACAGCCACAACCTGAAGTCGAGAGGAGCGCCCGGCAGACGTGCTGCCAGCTGGCTCCTGCAGGAGCCAGGCTTGCAGTACCTGTTGTGCCCACGTCCACACCTCCTGCGCAGCTGCACCTGCGACCACGCTGCAGTGCCCTGAAAACACTTCATATGATGGTCGTTGCCTTTCGACCTGTCCTGTTGCTGGAATGGACAGCAATCAAGGAACCCAGAAAACAGCCCTTGAACTGCTTTTGCTGATAAGCTTGGAGGAGAAAGAGTGATAAAAGTTTGAAACTTTGCTGGTGTCGTTCATGCAAACCGCTGCACTTCGGGCGAATCCACAAAGATGGATTTTTCCTGCTCAGCTGTACTTTGTAGCTGTGTGGTCAGATCGTGCCGAAGCGCTCATGTAACGAACAGTACCGATTCGCATTCAACTGTGGCGCCGCAACGTCGTTGCGGCAACGATGGCTACAACGATGGCTATAGTTAACCCTAACGGGCCCAGCCAAACGGTTTCGAGTGAGGCACAAATCGAGTCAGCCTTGCGCGGCTTTCGAACACCGTGGTTCTGAAGCGACAGCCCACCCCTGACAAGGCATGTGAGAATAGTTTGCGTGAGAGCCAGATCTTCATTTATTTGGTTGATACTGTAGCTTCTGGGCTCTCTGGTAATGCCCATGATGTCAACCGTGCGGCCAGGATTGCCACCGCAGTTCGTTTGCAGGCTGCATCGCACACCCAAGGACAGCACAAGTGGTACACGAACGTACAGATGGCAATTTGCCTCTATGGACATGCTCTTGCAAGCGATCAGCCCAGATCACCGAGATCGGTCACAGGTACTGTCGCAGCAACAGTGGCAGCAACAGGTGCTCGTTGGGTTACCAACAACAGGAAGCAGCGCTTTGCAGACATCAAACTGTTGCTATGATATCGTCTGTTTGGCGTCGCCTCAAAGCCTGTCAGGCACTGGAAGTAGTGTTAGATCACTGGGGAGCAAGCTGATGTACATCCTGACATGTCAGGCAGCAGGCAGGTGGGGCATTCATCAACAACCGGCTGAATATCAAAGCATGGTGAGCTTAGTTTTGTCCTGGCAGCTGATCAGATGAGGTGTGAGGGTGTACAGTCTCAGGGATGGGGAGACACAGCTTGCACCTGCTTACAGGTTGGCGCTGCATTACCAATCTTGCTGCTGGCGCTGCTGCAACCAGCATGCACTAGAGGTTGGTTGTCCCTGCAGCATCAGCGTGCGCCTGCGGCTTGAATGTGCTGGGTGAGGCCTGACCTGCGCTGTGCAGGACAATGGTTGCTGGTGTGCTGCTGCATGTACACCAAGCAGGCATCATTGCTCGTCCGTCATGTGCTGCTGTTGCTGCTGTTGCTGCTGCTGTCTCCATGCAGACTGCCACACCGACTCTCACCAAAACACACCAGGCTGAAGTCTCAACATAGCTGTGCATGAGCAGGCATGTGCAGGCCAACAGCATTGCAGCAGCTCCCCAACAGGTGACAGTTGGAAGAGCTGTAGCTGTCTACGCGTGTTGAATTATTTGCCTGGCTTCATGCTGTGATGAGCTGCTCAGCACTGGCGAAAGCAGCAGCGGCAGCGGCAGCGGCAGGTTTGCATGTGTCTTTTGGCTTTATTGCACCTCAATGGAGTCATGGTTTCACCTGCGGACCGCAGCTCATGTCAGCAGGCAGACCGCCTGCAACAGCAGCAGCCCCCCAAGCAACCAAGTTAAGTTTTACAGTGGTGCTGCAGGCTTGTCTTGTGCTTCCAGTGGCAACGAGCAGACCAGCAGTCATGTCTGCCGTCGGCTGTGCGCACTTCAGACTGGCGACACCATGCAAGAGGTCAGTGTCATCCACAGCAACTATGTTTGAGAAGCTGCATGCAGAGTAAAAAGAACACTTTGCTATGCCTGACTTGGAGATAGTAGCAGCAGTCCAGGTTGTGCTTGATGCTGTCTTGGCCATGTCACTTCCTGTCGCCTCTATCAGCAGCAGCAGCGGCACATGCAGCAGCCACTGTTAGTGTTGCATGCCTTGCTCTTTCACAGCAGCAGCGGCGCACACAGCAGCACCGTACAACTGCGTAGTGGTATGCTCAGGGGCTGCATATTTGCAATTATATGTGTGCATATGCAGGTTTCCCACTTCCCTTTTCTGAAGGCCGCAGGCAGCAGCTGGTGCAGGGTAAGCTCATGCACCAGTGGGACGCGGCGCAGTTGCATAGCATTGTTGAAGGCCAGCGCGAGTGTGAGCAGCAGCATCGGCGTCAGCCTCAGCAGCATCGGCGCAAGGGTTTAGCATGAGCCGCAGGAAAGCGAGGCAGGGTGGACAGCAGTGATGACGACTGGGAATTGGAGGTGGGTTGGTGCAGTGATCGGGGCGATGCATGCGCAGCAGGTTTGTATGGCAGGGTGCTGGCTGAAGTTGGGGATTTCCTGCAGGGGACAGGGGTCAATGACAGTGGTGCGGCAACACATGCTGCAAACGCTGCAGCAGCAGCATCATCAGCAACAGCAACGGGCGCCATGGGGGCACATAATAAGTGGTCGTCAGGGCAACAACCCACGGTGATATATGGGCTTGACACGCATGTTGTGCGAGTCATCATCATCATATTACCCATTCAAGCCATAGCATCAGCGCCATCGGCCCCGCGCCCCACCGGGGCGGAAAGATTGTGCGAGTGTTGCCTTGCAAGCACTTGTGCAGGTAACAGCAAAACACTGGTGTAGTGTAGTTGCTGCATAGTGCAGTGCAGTGTGTGCTTGTTTGCAACTCTTTACTCAAGACTAGCTTGTGCTGCAGGCTGGTGCATGCAATGTGCTCTGCATTCAGCAGCCCTGCACAACTGCAAGCCATGATTCACCATGCACAACTGCAAGCCATGATTCACCAGCAGCACTGCCTCGTGTTCAAGGCATAGTTGGTGCCGTTTAGATGCCACGTAGTTGCGTGGACTTGTGTCGTGCATGCATCGTGTACTGTATTGTTGCAGGCCTGCAGGCCTGCAGCTGCTTTGATGTTCTTGCAGGGACCTGAGTGATCGATACGGGCTTGGGAAGCCTCGTATGTTGCAAATCGATACAATTGTAACACAAAAGAGTGCAATTTAAGCGTGGTGTGCTCATGCATAGGTGCATCCATATCTCGTACACGTGCATCCATCCAGAGCAATACGCCCGAGCTCGGTCCTGTGGATAAGGTCGTATCTGGACAGCTCCTGGACGGGCGGTGACCGCTGTGGACAGCCTTGTGGACGGCCTGCTATGGACGACTTCTGGATGACTTGTGCATTTGCATTTCCCATAGTGGCGCCTAGGTCTTCAGCATGCAATGCCGGGCGTGGCATGTGGAGTGCCCGGGTGGATTTCACAAGGCACAAACGATCCATACCAGCACTTAAAACCATAGTAATTGAGCGGATTACAGCATTAGCTGTCTTAGTGTTGCAGTCAGGACCCCCTTGCAAGATCTTGGGTACGATCGTGAATGGGTTTCAACTCGCTTCGATCGAAATTTGCTGCCCTTCACGCCAGGTCCATAAGCATATTCAACATCTTTCCAAACCCCTGTCAGCGCCCCGGCTGATAATCAATTGCCGAAATTGAGCACGAGTCGTCTACTGCTCCTGGGAAGTCAGGTCGAATGCGCAAATCGGGCAATAATTTTCCGTCTCGGACCGTCAGGGATCGTTTTATACGGTATCGATAATCATCTTTCAGTGCTCGACAGGTCCAGCAAAATTTGTTAGGCTGTGAGCGGGTACAGCAGAGTCTACCAGTATTGACACCAGCTAGTGCAGCAGGGCTCTGCAGACCCCTAGGCATGAGCCAAGCCCAGCCACATTGTGCGAAAACGGGGTTATAACTATGCATTAACACTATTAACACCTACTTATGGCATCCGCCACGCCTGTGGGGGCTTGTCCACCACCCTCATATTTACCCTCCTTCCCCCTAGGGCCTTAACAAACAAGCCGTTGGCAAGTCTTATTTGCTTTTAAGGCTCTGGTCCTTTGTGAAACTGAGGGCCTTAGTAAGGGCACCCTCAGGGCAATTGCTTGAGTAAGTTAACTTTCCGAAATCAGGTCACTTAGACCCCCCCCCCCCCCCAGGTAGTATGTGTGCGTGTGGTTGCAGCGAGATACCTTTTGCCATGATGCTGTCGCTAGCGCTGTGTCACAGGCCAGCTGAGCAGCAGTGTACTGCAGCTTGATGTGTCGATGAGTTTTGCAGGGTGCAAGGCGTCAAGCTGCTAGTACAAAATGCAAGCATTTCTGTTGCAACGGGTGGTGGCAAGTAAACGCAAGTAAAAGTTCTGCACTTGTCAACAAGCAGGTCAGGACACTACATGCTGAAAGGATTGCATGTGAAACGTTGGAACACTCCACTCTGAGTCGGTATGTGGCTCATGTGCATATTACTCATGTTGATGCTATGGGTTTCAGGAGGCCAAGGCCGTACTTGCGTTCAGTGGCAATTCCACGTGGTATTGAATTGATTTTGCGTGTTCGTATGGGTTGTCTGTGTGTACATGAGCGTACTAGTCAGTTTGGCGGTCGCAGAGTAACTCCACTTCAGGATGTCCTTGTTGTGGTGCAAAAGTTGAGTCTTTGTCACACTTCATGTTTGATTGCCCTGCTACTTCGAAGTAGCAGAGTTCTGCTCAGAGGGATAATGTGTTTGCTGAGATCAGATCCCTGCCTGGTTGCGCTGAAAAGTTGCGCAGCATTTTATCCATGGCTGATTCGTCAATCAAGGTGTTGCGTTTTGTATCTGATGATATTTGGGGCAGTTCTGGAAGATGTCGGATGGTGTCACCGTGTATTGCTGCTTGTCTTGTCAAGTCTTGGAATGTGCGCAATGCATGCAAACATTCTGGAGCAGTGCTCCCTTCCGCCCCGGTGGGGCGCGGGGCCGATGGCGCTGATGCTATGGCTTGAATGGGTAATATGATGATGATGATGATGATGATGATGATGATGATGATGATGATGATGATGATGATGATGATGATGATGATGATGATGATGATGATGATGGAGCAGTGCTCCCTCCTCTTTCCGCCCCAGTGGGGCGCGGGGCCGATGGCGCTGATGCTATGGCTTGAATGGGTAATATGATGATGATGATGATGATGATGATGATGATGATGAAAGTTCTGCACTGCAGATGCCACACTGCGTGACAGGCTGTCTACTGGCAGTGAAGCACTGGGATGCAAGTGATGTCTAGCAATGCTGCTGTGTTTGTCTGCCACGGTGAAGTACTCATGCCTCAGTAATTGCTATGATTGTGGGTGGGGCGTGAGACACATGCCATGCCGTCCTGGTTGAATGCTGGCCTATTGCAACAATGCCTAGCTACAAGTGATCCATTGCCAGCTGAGTGCCAATCACCATCACATCACCACCCACAAGATGCTGCACTCATGCGTGAACCAGCAGTGAAGCAGCTGACAGAAAGGCTGAGTGCAATGCAGCAGCAAACGTTTGTGCTGTGGCACGTCAACACAAGCTTCAAGTGAAATGCAAGAAAAAGAGACAAACTCGCTGCAGCTACCGGCCACCCACATGCCAGCATGCCAGGTGAGATGCCAGTGGTGCAGAGGTGCTTCACAACTAAAGACACTTGCAATGCATGAAACAGCATAGCACCACAAAGCTTGAAAGTCACAGCAGCTACCAGCCAGACATTGTAGTGACAGTGCAAACAACAACACACCAAACTGACCTTGAGCTGCAGGGCCTGCTACAAAAGTCCTCGTCCGCCATTGCTGCTGCTGCAGCTCCCACGGCAAGCTCTGCGCACGCATACAACTGCTGCAACAGCAGGTTGAATGTCAGCTGCTGCTCTAACACCTGTTTAGGGTGCTGCCTGTTGCTGCCTTGTCAGTGTCGTCAATACCGCTGTGCCACAAGACGAGTGGGGCGGACAGCAGAGGCATGTGAGGACTGACAGTGACGCTGGCATGCACGCAGCCATTGGCGCGGTGGGCTACACGCAGGCCACGCTTCAACACTGACAGCTGCATGGCAAGGCCTGGCGGCAGTGCTAGCAGCTGCTGCAGCTGAGCGCGCTGCTCTGCTGAGGGTTGCAGGCTGAGTTGCTGCATGGCCTGCCACCTGGTTGTATTGGTTGCGCATGCCGCACATGCCCACCACATCTCATCCTGCGCTGCACCACACCGTGCAACAAGGGCCACCCTGTGGTTGTCCTTGGCGGCTGCAGGCATGCTGCTGATGTTCACTGCCTTCATGCCGTTGAACACAGGGCAGTCCTTGCCTGCAAATGCTGTCCTGCCGCAAAACCTGAATGCCAGCATGCCACTGTCACTCTCATCGCATGCTGCACCCCATTCCTGTGTGAGGCGATAGATGGCAGTCAGCAAGTCCTTGGACAGCGCGCCTACAGAGCAGCAGCACAGCCGTGCAGCAGGACATGAAGATTCTGCAGACTTGCCAAGGACAGAAGGGGGGGCTAGGGGTCCATTATTGTTGGAGGGGCACAGATGGCAAGGGGGGGGGGGGGGGTAAAAGGGGGGCCCCCCTTCAGGGCTGGCATACACCACAACCGCAAAGCCGTGAGCTCACCTTGGTAGGCTTGGATGCCGCAGTTCCAAGGTCCAAGCCTGTCCAGATCAGCCGCCTCCTCAGCTGCAGCAGCAGCAGCATCTCATGCCCCATCGCTGCTGCGGCTGCGATAGCTGCAGATGGTGTAGCTATTGCTGGTGCTGCTGCTGCTGTTGCAACTGCGAAAGTAGTTGCTGCAGATTTTTGCTGTGGTTCTGCGGGTGCTGTAGCTGCTGCTGCTGGTGCAGCTGCAGTTGCTGCCGCAGCAGTCGCATTGAAAGTGCAGTAGGCACAGCCAGTTGCAGGAGGCCCTGGGTCTGCTGTGCCTGCAACATGTGCTGGAGCTGTCGCACAACCTGGCCGCCAGACATAGGCACAGGCTTCTGTATGATTGCTGCTTGCAGTTCACCCTGCAGCTGGCGTACTTGTGGTGGGGTAGCTGAGGGCTGCTGCTGTTGTGCCCGCAACCCGGCGGACAGCAGCAGCCGCTGCGCCACCGTCCATGAACTGCGCTGCATACTGCCATCGGCTTGACGGACTAAACGCGGCTGTGTGGAACACTTTGGCGCAGGTGCGTCCTGCAATGGCCGGCCGATGGTTGTTGAAGCTGGCACGCCGTACTGTTCATGCCAAAGTACTGCAAACGCTACGTGAAGCAAACCTATACTTATATAGTGTTTGTTGAGGCTTTCGGGTGCGGAACAGCAGCACTGAAGAAAGGCTTCCGTTTGGTGCAAACGCATGTTCTGGCAAGGCGTTGCAGCGTTAATTTTCGATTACCAACTTAGTAATAGTATTTAGATTCGGCAGGCCCGTTTCGCGTTTGACTTCGGGTACTTGTCAGATATCGTGTCAAAATCGTGTCACAAACGTGTCAATATCGTGTCAAAATCTTGTCATAACGCTTGTTACTGTCGTGCGGTCTTCGGTCGAGTTCGGCTTACGCTGGGGGGGTAAGTAACTCAGTGACTGAGTCAGGGCATTGGCCTGGGAGTTCAAGTTAAACTTGCAAGTTGCCAGCTAGAGTTCAGTTAGAGAGGCGCCTGGGTAGTGTAGCTGCATTCAATGCAAGTTGCCGCTGCTCAGGCTGATCAGCCATGTAATTCACCATTGTTGATGTCAACTTTGAGCAGCTGCTCAGGCTGACATAACCACAGCAGACTGCAGCTGCCGCCACTTGCTTGATTGTAGTGTATTTCACGGCCGCCCTCGCAGCACAGCAAGCACAGTAGCACTAAACGTTTCGAATGAAACAAAACGTTATGTTGTTGAACGCGTTTCGTTTCACAGTGCTCAGGCAGGCATGCCTATATAGGCCTATAAAGGCCATGCCTATATAGAGAGAGAGTGTAACTGCACACTTCTAGAAACACAAGCCAGTCCTTCCTCTTGCATCCATTGTAATAGGACGAGTTTTTAACAGCTCCTGGGCTCCAGGTGAATGCAACAAAAATGCGCACCTCAAGCAATGCTGGACCAGGAGACCCCCGCCCAAGTTCTCCTGGTGCTCCGAGTGGGCTGCCATGCAGGCACGCATTCCTGCAGCAAGGCCTCAAATATCCAAACATACCTGAAGCGCAGAGAATTGAAGGGCAGAAGTGTCAACGAGTGCACACCCCGGGCGGGGAGGCACCCGTGACACCTGCGCACCACCTTGAAGTAGTCTCCAGTATACCCCATGTCAGAGCCCGTCATGAAAATAACACTCGCAGCAAAAACGCAGCAGCAGCATGTACCATGTACCATTGTGCCTTAGAGATATTCTGTGTGTCTAATGTTGGAAATTGTAACATGTCAGCATATGTGGGTTCCAAGATGTGTACACTAGGTTGCCGTGAGGATGTGTACACACCGATAATCAGACCTCCAAGAATTTTGAAATCATTAGATGATTAACAAAATTCAAAAATGAACTGCAGACAGCCGTGAGGTCGTCCACATAACGGCGTGCCACATAACGGCGTGCCAGTGAAACGAACAAAATTCAAAACATACATGGCCAGGCTGCCATTACATGCTGCATTTTCTAGGTGACACAACCCAAACAGGAACAGTGGGTTGCTGTTCCGTAAAATTGTGGCGTGCGCAACAATATCACCACCCATGATATGTAGAGTTTCACATCCAATCAACCAGATGTGTTTCAGAAACATGTACTCATAATTAAAAGAAGACAATAGTTTGCCATCATGGTGCGACCGTGACGGATCATGATGAAGACTGCAGGGTTAACCCTATCAACGTTGATACCCATGGGTATGCCCTGTGTTTGACAGACATTGCCGCCACAATAATTACAATAGCCAGTCACAGCTACAACTGCAGCAAGGACTACAGACACAGCAACAGCTACAGCTACAGCACCAGCTACGTGCAGGCCGGCTGCGGCGCCAATGTATGGCCAGCTGTGCCTTTGCAACAGCTGTAACTAAAAAGCTCTGGCAGAGCACGATGTGCTGCCACGGACATTGCCACGCTGATGCGCCGTCCATCTTTCCGGCTGTGGAGGCTGCTGATGTTGCGGATGCTGCCTGCTGCTGCTGCTGCTGCTGATGTGGCCTGGCTGTGCTGGGGCAACGCAGCTGGCACGAGCAGCATGATGTTTGCTGGCACGAGCAGCATGATGTTTGCTGGCACAGCTGTGCAAACGGGTGTGTTACAAAATTCCTGCATATTGTGCTGCTGCTGCTTCATCCAGCTTTACATGTATGTGTACTTGGAAGGGATCTGCATGCAGAAGTTGTCATCGGTAACAGTGTGGCGGACATGTGTGTTGAGTCTTCAGAGTCAGTACACTAGACACGGCATTACTGATGGTCGATTGTGGAAGCTGATCTGGCACCGCCCTGCAGTTCCTTACTGTCTGTGCGACCTCTGCAATGCATCTGAACAAGCCCCAACCACAATTCATGACAACCAACCATGCATTGTACTGACCGCCGCTCACCTTCCTCAAGATGGATGAACAACGCCAGTGACCACCAGCTGCTTTCACTTGACTCCACGTCGCTGGACCAGCTGCTCCAGTAGCTGCTCCTCTTTGTGAATCTAACTCCACCCACGCTTCCGAACCTCGGGGTCTGCCAGGCTGGGCTCTACGTCTGCCCCCGAGTCGCTCGGCTGCTGCTGCTGCTGGTGCTGCTGCTGCTGCTGCCGCAGCTCCTCAGCCACAGGCAGCTGCGACGTTGCATGGGCGGCAGCAGCTGCACCCAAGCCACCCACTGCAGCTGACCACTTGCAGCCATGTACTGCCGGCCGGTACCTGCTGTTGTGTCCAGCTTGCACAGCAGGGAACCAGACCCCCACTGCTGCTGCTACTGCTTCTGTATTGCTGCTGGCGCAGGGCCTGCACATGCCATGCTAGGCGTTACACCTGCACCCAAGTCGCTCTGCTGCTGCTGCTGCTGCTGCTGCTGCTGCTGCTGCTGCTGCTGCTGCTGCTGCTGCTGCTGCCACAACTCCTCGGCCACAGGCAGCTACGACATTGCATGGGAGGCAGGAACTGCACCCAAGCCACCCCACTGCAGCTGACCACCTGCAGCCATGTGCTGCCGGCCGGTACCTGCTATTGTGTCCAGCTTGCACAGCAGGGAACCAGACCCCCACTGCTGCTGCTACTGCTTCTGTGTTGCTGCTGGCGCAGGGCCTGCACCTGCCATGCTAGGCGTTACACCTGCACCCGAGTCACTCTCCTCCTGCTGCTGATGCTGATGCTGCTGCTGCTTCTGCTGCTGCTGCCGCACCTCCTCAGCCATAGGCAGCTAAGATATTGCATGGGAGGAAGCAGCTGCACCCAAGCTACCCCAGTGCAGCTCACCACCTGCTGCTGCTGCTGCTGCTGCTGCTGTATCCTTCTGCTTCGTGGCACAATAGAGTGTTGCAGGGTTCCGTGCTGCTCCCCAAAAACAGCACAGCACTCACCAGAGCTTGCCGGAGGCTGCTGATGATCAAGAGCAGACCTGCTGCTGCTGCTGCTGTGCAGCTGCTAGCATCCTGCTGGATGTGATGATGACCGCACGAGCTCCGGTGCTTATTCTCGACATCAGCTGATGTCTGAGAAAGAACCAGGCAGTACTGTTGTGCCACCACTGCACCTGCTGATGGTGCCTCGGCACGACCAAACAAACAAAGCATACTGTGATAAGATCTGCTGTGATCTGCTGTGATTACGCACAGGCAGCCAGAGTACACACTGTATATGCATGGGCCGGAATGGAAGCCTCAACATTTCGTTCGTGTTGATGCTTAGCACTGCTGAGCAGGGTTCTTGTATGCTTACTTGTCTAACACCTGTGTCAGTAAGTGTGTCACAGCCCAAGCAGCGGGGAAGCACCGCTATGGGTTTGCACTTGCCGCACCGCCACAAAGTACCTTACCTCTCGCGCCAAAACATAGATCAGGGGGTTTCCCAGGTAGTAGACACCGATGAACAATAGTACCATACCGTACATTAGTAACATACCTGTGACTGCTATTTTTGACTGTGTTTGACCAGCAGACCCTATAAAACTGGACACTGAAGCTGAGTTTTTGAAGAAGTTCACATTCATGCCGTTTCTTCGCTCATGCTGCATCGCTGTCGCTCACACGGCTTCGTAGTGTCTGCTGCTGTTTGATTGGAAGTGCCGCTCCTCCACACCTTGTTCGGCCTTCTACCACGCACTTCAACAGCGTGTGAAAGTGCACCGGTGAGTATGTGCTTCAGCCAGCGAAGAAGCTGTGCTTCGTTCATCCGACTTTAATTGTACTGTCTGCAGTCCAGTGAGTGTCTCAGTGCTTATCACCAGCGTATATGTACTCATGTAGCAACAAAACCATCGCAATGGCTAACCCCACTGGCGCCGCATAGCGTCGGCGATTCACTTACCTTTGCTGCTCTTGCCCACACCCATCACTGTGCCCCTTCACAGACGCCCACCAAGTGCCCTGCACAGTTCGCCTGCGCTTGAAGATCCATGGCGACGGTTCCAAGGTCTTTCCATTTCCTGCTCCTGACGCTCCTGGCTTTGGCCATGCACTCAGCTGCAGCACGCGTGACCATCAACATGACAGCAGCGGCGGAGGCTGCCATGGCATCCAACGCAGGACTTGCTGCACCAGCAGCTACCACACATAACAGCCTGCAGGAGGTGCTGGCCCAGCTGCTAAGCCCCAACGGCACCCACAAGATCAACGTCACCATTCCCAAGCTGCCCATCCTGCAGCCCCGCAACGTCACCGTGCCCAAGCTCCTGCAGGACGCCAATAAGCTGTCTTTCAACTTTACTCTGCCCGAGCTACCCAACTTGTCATCTGCTGTAGCCAGTGGCTCCAATTCCAGTGCCGCCAAGAAGGACACACTTAAGATGGCAACAGATGTCCTGCAGCAGCTGACACAGCTGCAGCCATCACTGGCCAAGTTGGATGCACTCTTCAAGAATCTCAACACCAACGCCGGCACAAGCACTGTTGGACGCAGCCTGTTGGAGGACGCTGATGCTGCTGCAACTGATGAAACAACAATCCATCCTGCAGCAACTGGTCGCTCTCTTTCGGCAGATGACAACACCATAGGCGTTGCTGGCAGCAACACCACGGGGAAAAACGCCTCCGAGGTCTTCAACAGCAGGAAAATCGCACAAAAGGTCAACTTGGCCATGTCTGATGGTTGGCTTGTGCTGTTCAGCGGCTTCAGAATAGCGCAGGCCAGTGTACAGCTGCTGGCAGCACTGCTGCGCGCTGGCTCAACTGGTGTTGTGTCTGTGGACCCTGCACTGCTTCTGACGTTTGCTGACCTGGGCACCAATTTCAGCAGTGCAGTCTCGTACCTGATGTACAGCCTCCAGAAATCAGTGGCTGACGTGGTTACACCCTTTGGTATACACAAGCCAGCTAAGGGCTAGAGCATCTTCAGTACTGAACTGTTTCTAGCAGCAGCTCACATGCGCAAGAGTAACATGTCTAGGTGCAGATGTGCGTCAGGATATGCAGTTCTCCACCTTGCAGGTGCTAGTACAGCTGCACCCAGCCAGCATGACAAAATGACCTTTGCTCAATGAATTGTCAGCAAATGATGGATCGTAAGCCTTTTCATATATGCTGTACTTGTAGCTTCCTCTACTAATACGGTGACAGCCTATGCGGAGTACCCAAATGTGTTACAGGACCGTAGCTACATGTTTGTTCTGAGCACTATTATGTGAATAAACCTGTTCGTTACCTGTGCAGACTAGCAGCTACTGTGTGTTGGCCCTGCAGCAATCATGCTGTCACTTGACCAACTGCAAGCTGCACGCTTGTCTTGGAGTAGATAGTTGTTCTGGTGTGCCCTCCTTGCCAGGATCACAACCTTGATGTGGTTGTGTCTCCATTGTTCAGGTGATGTCCAGGCATGCTTCATTGAGTTCATGGCAATCAAGTTTGCAACCTGTGTCTACTCATCAGGGTTTAAATGTATATGGTTGTTGGTGTGCAGACACAGTGTGTCGTCATCATGATATCATCATCATGTGACCATAGTAGCAATGTCGTACCTGTTTAATCTTTTCTCTTTTAGCAGGTATGACTAGAGCCAGGTGTAGCTGTGTGGCGTGTAAGCAAGTTGTGCAAGCTTGAAAAAGAGTCAACAGCTACACAGTTGTCTGCAGTACGTGTGCTTGGGCCTTCATAATCTTTTTCATATATATGTGAAGTAAATCAGCCGAAGGGCTTTGAAGACAATGTCGGGATGTCTGCCACTAGTGCAGTACTGCAAGGGACCCTGTGTACTACATACAGTATGTCAGCTGCTGTGCAAGCACACTCTGCCCAATGTTGAAAAGGTGATACGACCATACATCTACTAACCCTGATACATTGACATCAAGGAACCACCAGCAAGTCGGAAGTCTGCCGTCATGCATGTGCTGCCAGCAAGACAGACCAGCCAGCTGGTGGACTCCGGCATCGTTTGGAACAATGTCCCTGTGCCTGTTGTATCGGAGTACTGCTATCTTGGCCTGTGGTTCAACAATACCTGTACATGGACCACACATTTTGAGAAGATGCTGGCTAAGGTGCAACGTGTGAAGGGTGCGCTCATGCCAATTTGGAAGAGCCGCAGCATCAGTGTGGAGGTTAAACGCATACTGTTGCTGACGTGTGTCCGTCCCATTGTCGAATATGGCAGTGAGGTTTGGTTTCCGTCCACAGCTAGGCAACTGCAGCTGATTGACAAAGTGCAGACAGACATCATCAAATGCGCAATGCGCTGTGGCAAGGAGCGCCCATGCTCTTCAGCTCTCTTGGCAGAATGGGGTGTGAAACCGTTGCATATGTGGCTTCATCAGAGGGCTTTGGAGTACTACTACAGGATTCAGCGTATGCAGGGCGTTTGGCTGCCAAATCAAGTGTTTACAGCTGAATGGAGGCGTCCTAGTGGTGCTGTGGCGGTGACACCGTGGCACAAGTATTTGCAGAGCCTGCTGTGCAAGTATGGTGTGAATGTTGTGACCGCGGAAGGCAGAGCCAGTGCGTGCAAGAGCCATGTCAACAAGCAGGTCAAGACACTACATGCTGAAAGGATTGCATGTGAAACGTTGGAACACTCCACTCTGAGTCGGTATGTGGCTCATGTGCATCCCTCTCATGTTGATGCTATGGGTTTCAGGAGGCCTAGGCCGTACTTGCGTTCAGTGGCAATTCCACGTGGTATTGAATTGCTGTTGCGTGTTCGTATGGGTTGTCTGTGTGTACATGAGCATACTAGTCAGTTTGGCGGTCGCAGAGCTAACTCCACTTCAGGATGTCCTTGTTGTGGTGCAGAAGTTGAGTCTTTGTCACACTTCATGTTTGATTGCCCTGCTACTTCTGCTCAGAGGGATGATATGTTTGCTGAGATCAGATCCCTGCCTGGTTGCGCTGAAAAGTTGCGCAGCGTTTTGTCCATGGCTGATTCGTCAATCAAGGTGTTGCGTTTTGTATCTGATGATATTTGGGGCAGTTCTGGAAGATGTCTGATGGTGTCACCGTGTATTGCTGCTTTTCTTGTCAAGTCTTGGGATGTGCGCAATGCATGCAAACATTCTGGAGCAGTGCTCCTTACTCTTTCCGCCCCGGTGGGGCGCGGGGCCGATGGCGCTGGTGCTATGGCTTGAATGGGTAATATGATGATGATGATGATGATGAGCAAGTCGGAACCGCTTGTGTGCATTTGTCCATGAGCCATTGAAAAAGGCTGAAGTCACTCCATCATGAGGTATGATACCTCATGCTGAGCTCAGATAGACTAGACAGTGTCGCGATGCAGCAACTATGCCATCAAAGCACAATGTTGTGGTCAAGACTCTGCCGCAGTTGGCAACGACTGCAAGCATCGTCTTGATGTGTAGAGCAACATCACATGTACATGTACAGCACACTGCCTGCAGGCAGCTGCCGTCCTGTCACTACCATGAAAGCATGATGATGTGACTGCGTGACATATGTATGACCTCGACGATGCAGCACAGCTTGTGACAAAGGTGAAAATGACAGGGACAGCAGCACTCAGCGCAGCAGGTGCAGTCAAGCTTGACCTTAAGGCAGTGAGCCAAATTTGGCGCGACCACGACAAATGCAAGCGCAAACATGACGGTTGACCTGTTGCTGCAATGAATGCACATTCTATCGTCTTTCGTTCGCTTGCTGGACCTCTCCCCAGAACTGTTGAGTTGTGCTAAGCCTCCGAGACTCCGAGCCCCTCGACCCTCGCCTTCCACCCGCCTGAACCAGGGTTGTACTAGTCCATCATTATATGTAATATTATAGTGCAATGAACGTTCATCCAAAGTGTCATGAACGTTCATTCAAAGTGCCACCCTCTGCGGTTTCGTTGGTATTGTTTGTGTTTATTACTGTCCTGTGACCGCATCGACAACTTGAATGCCAAGTAACACGGCTTTCATTCTGGTGTCGCATCAATTTTTTAGCACGAGTAAGTCCTGGGACTCTTGCTCTGCACGGCATCTACATCCCAAGCCCACCTTGTGCGTTGACAACACATGACAAACGAGCCTTACACGCACTGGCAGGTAGGCAACAAAGAGACGAGCCAGCCTGCTGCTGCTCACAGCAGGTGCTCTGCACTGTACATGTGCTCTGTGTACATGTTCTCTGCACTGTGCATGTGCACATGTGCAACAGTGTACACTTGTCGTTGCAGTGCACATGTTCAGCTGAGCTACAACGACAACCGTTCACGCAGGTTGAGCTGTCTAATAGTGGCGTCGGCTGTGCTGCTGGTGGTGGTGCTGGTGGCAGTGAGCAGTGAGGGGCGCCTCCAGCCCACAGAACAGCAAGGTCCTGGGCTCTACACTGGCATTGACCCGCAAAAGCTCGCATCGGCATCCACAGCCAGGAGTCGAATCCTTTTGTTGAGGGTGATGCCAGCAGCAGACGCACCAGCACCACTCTAAGCAGCGCTGGCAGCAAGCAAGCTGCCGCAGTGAGCCTTGCAGGAGAAGTACTGCAGCAGCTGGCATCGCAGCTTGAAGTGCTACAACACACAAAGAGCCATTAAATCCGTTCTTTTACACAAAGCAGCTGCAGCAACACACAAAGCAGCTGCAGCAACAGCAGGCAGCGGAGTGCATTGCTGTGACCTCATCTGCAGCTGCCAGCCGCATGTTGCTTGAAGACGGCAGCAACAGCACTTTTGCAGGGAACACCAAGACGGCACAGCAGAGCCGCAGCAGCACTGCCACCACCAACACCACCGCCCACGCTGTCAGCAACAGAGGCGAAGGAAGAGGCAAGTGTGCATGATGTGGGCGCCTCTGGTGTCATCTGTTGAAGCCCCAGCGGCTGGCACAAGCACCACCTCAAGCAGCACCAAAACATAAAAACCAAGAGGCACGGCCACCCCAGGAAGGACCCAATGGACAGGAAGAACCACAGTTGCGTCAACATGGGTTGTCTCTGTATCTTGGCTTGTGGTCCTGGTCAGGGCTGCAAATCCTGCAAGTATTTGTGTAGATCCTGGGCACGCTCGTGGACGCTGCAGCGGACGGCGTGGTGACGGTTGACTCTCACCTGGTGCTGAGGCTCAGTGGACTTGGGCACTGCATTGTCTTCTGGAGTGACATATCTGCTGTACTACAGTCCATCTTTCTGCTCAACTCTGATGCTGTTGCACCGAGGGTGTGACTGTCACAGCACCAGTTCTGAGACCAACTGGAACACTTGCAAGCCGCCTGTGGTGATATGCAAATCATGTGACACAGTGCAGCACCACGACCTGCGGCACAAAAGCCACTGAGTGATGTGTTGAGTTGATATTGCAGGGCAGGTTCGCAGAGATTGAACTTGGGGTGGCTGATGGCTGCCAGCATGACATCACTTCTGGCAACGCCAGTGCACCGTGCACCGGTTGGTTGAAGGCCATGTGAGAACGGACCGCTGCGTGTTGCATGCCAACCTGCTGATATGATGTGAAGGGAACATATGATGTGCGCACTGTGTTGGGTGGCACTGGCCGCAAGTGCACTAGCTACTAGCTACTAGTGCACTAGTAGTGCTATACTATAGCCAACTATAGGTTATAGTTGGCAAGATCATAGTTTGTCTAAGCTGACATGCTGTTTTCAAGGCCACCGTGTGGGTTGGTTGGTGGGCAGCTGCAGGACAGAGTTAATGCGAGTGTGTACTGCAAACCTTGGTGCACAGCCTTCAGCATACTAACACACTCACAGCTGCTGTGTCCGCGGTGGACTGTGCACACCAGCAACCGCATGTCAGAATCATCAATACACCAAGCGTGTCGCTGTGGCCTGACTAATGCTTGGATTTTTGCCCTGAATCAAGTAACTTCACGGGACCAGCTGGGTTGAAGAACGGATACTGAAGGGTCATTGACTGGGATTGTAGCTTCTGCACAGCATGCTGCAAGACTCATGCATGCTTGCTGTACCACTTGGAGAGCAACTTCTGTGAACATGCACATTACCGTTGAAAGCAATTGCAAACAGGGATGTGTATCTCACAGTCCATGGCGGAGAGCACCTTGAGCTGGCCCAACTGCAATTACTTTAACTGCGGCAGCTGCTACCTGGAACAAGTTCTGTGGCTGCGGCAGCCGCTTATGTTGTCCGTCTTCGCAGGATCTCTATTCCTGCGAGAGCAATAGCAGCAGAAGTCATTTGCTATCATGCGGGGGTCGGGCGGGCTGCCAGTGTACTGCATGCTAGTGCCGTGTCCTCTCACAAGCAGCAGCACTAACATTGATGGAAGTGCAGCACTGCTACACTGAGCAGCAAGACAAAAGTGTGCCCGTAGCAACACGCTAGGCTGCCAAGCCACGAACATGCTTGGGCAGCAGCCTGCCAAACACACTGAATGAGAGGTCTGATGCAGTGGCAGCTGGCACAGTGGCTGAGAAATCAATGTTGTACAGTCTGAGCATACAATCCACGATATGGTGCATCTTATGCTGGTAGATATGCCATGCCGCAAGTGCCTGCCAGACATCCAACACCACGTTCTGCTGGCTGCTCACACGTTCATGGGCTGCTCAGGTATGCAGCAAAACTCGGACAGCAAAGCATGCAGGAGTCTTTGCATCTGTCCTGACAGTAGCTGGGGCTACCTCATTTCAAGCAGCCTCCTCACCTATCGAGTCCAGTATGCTTGGCAGCGCCACATGTGGCTTGCGAATGTACAGCTGTACTGCTGAGACACGCCCGTCGAGTGCTAGCAGCCGCTGCGCTGCCTCCTCAGCTACTGCTTCCTGCAGGACTTTTGCAGGACCCTCCACCACCTGCTGTATTTCACTGCAGCAGAAAGAGTGGACTGTGGTTGTGTCTGCGGCAGGGGTTGTTCCGGAAGCAGCAGCAGCCACCGCTGCGTTCATGTGCACAACTTGAAGCTCACAGTGAATGCATGCTGTAGCTTGTTGAGTGCGGGGGCAGCTGCTGTGCTTCTAGAACCCTGCACAAAGCACGGGATACATCAGGAAGGTTTGGCTATCCTCCTGCACCCGTCCATGCCATCATCTTGTGTGCAGTGCATCCACAACCATCAGGATGTGAAGGAGCAGCTGCATGCCCACGTACTCCTGCTAGCTTGGCTTGCCAAGGCGAAAGTCCCAAGCACTCCTGCCAGCTGAGCTCAGCTCAGCTGCCCATCTGGCGGAGCAGCTGCCCCCCACGCTGAAGGGGCATGGACGCACCAGCAACACGCAGCGGTGCCACGCACCTGAATATCTTCCTGTAGTCTAAGGTGTCGTCTAGTCTGTCTGTGCGTCCGGACTTTGCTATGTCTGCCCACAGGACTGCATCCACAACAAACTTTTGGCCCAGGGTGTTCTCCTGCGTTAGGTGAAGGACGGGCAGCACATTTGTCAAAGAGTGCATGAGAATTCATCGGGCAGCCTCCGGCTGGACTTCGCCTTCAATCACAACATTTTGCAATGGTGTTCACCTCATACATGTGAAGACATAGAGAGCTGTGCTGCTGGCAACAGCGCTTTGCTGCTATGGCTGCTGCTACCACCCTACACACCGCCTTATACCTCTGGCAGAGCCCCATGATATCCGTGGAACACGAGCCCTTTCATGATGATCTTGTCCTGCTCGTCACCAGCTGCTGCCGAGATTTTCTATGCTGATGCTGCTGCTGCTGTGTAGGTGAGGAGGATGCCCGTTGCAACCACCCCAGGCACTGCCGAGCCCAGTAGCACTCCATCGGCACCGCTATCCTGGCTGTCAGAGCCATGAGGTCTCAGGATGCGCAGAATGACGCCACCAGGGGAAGACGGCCACACAGCGTGTCGCAGATCCTGAAGGGTTCCGTAAAGTCTGTTGCTGTGCTTACACATGTGACTTGACTCATGCGATAATCCCACGATATGCTTGTTGAGGTTATACACACGCGCAGCAAGACCAAAACAAAATACTCACAACCCTAAGCACGAACAGGGAATGAGCAGCAGCCAGTCAAGCCATAATGCGTTGATACAATGTAAAGAGTTGCAGAAAACACAATTGACAGAGTACAATGCAGCAAATGCGTCACTCACATGCTCGATTGTACAAGCCAATCAATACAATTGGCAACTGCAGGCCGAGACAGTGGGCTCCAGACGCCTGACAGCCTAGAGCTGGCGGCTGCCAATCACAGCACTGTACTGCCACACTACCAGTATGCAGCCTGTTGAGCATCGCCGGCACAACTAGGGACACAAGCCATGCGTGAGCCATTCATCACACTGGCACTGCGAACAAGCCGCTGCGCCAAAACCATGGCAGCATGCAGCACATGCTGTACGTCACGCACGCGCCATTTGCCATGCAGGCTGGCAGCCAGCAAACAACCTGCTGCAATCGCTCCCGCCATTGCACGCAGCGCGCCAGCAGCCTCCTGTTGCATGCTGCATGCGCTGCTTCCCTCTGCACACACAGGACCATTTGGTTTCAGCGCAGCGAGCTCGATAGCTGATGTCCAGTCATCACTTCAGCAGGGAGTTGACTACGCTGCGCACGTTGAGCTTCTTGAGGTCCACGTAGGTCTGCCCGCAGCCCACAAACATGACCGGCGCACCGCTCGCATACACCATGCTCAGCGCTGCTCCCACTTTGTCATCAATGGTGTCAAACTTGGTCAGCACAATGCCGTGGATGACCTGGCGCTTAGCAGGGCCACCTGATTGCGCAGCACAACAACAGCACAGAAGAGCCGGGTGATAGCGCGCACCGAAGCCAGGCAAGCTGCGGAAAATGCATTGAAGGGCATAGCTGAGTTGGCGGCACATAATGGTGCCGTCAGGACATGCTTGCCATCACCCGCCGTCATACAGATTGCTGCTGCATACAGCTGGAAAAAGGGCCGGCACCATGCACGCAGGTAACGCACCTGCTGCAGCGCCTGGTGCCAGGTCAGCCAGTGAGCGGTTGAACTTGACCAGCTGGTCCACTGCATCGTTGCCCACTAGAGCCTCGCCCACAACAGCACCAGCTCCGGCTGATTCAGCGAGATCAAGTTGCTGAGCGCGCGCATCAGTGGCTCGTTGTCCTGCAAGCCGCAACAACGAGAGTAGGGCCAGGAGACGAGCAGATGGGCGGTCATGTGTGCGCAGGGTGCCTTCATGTGCATCTCAGCAGATAACACTGCAAGTGAACTTCACCAGCCGAGCAGCAAGCTGAGCAAGCCGGCACACGCATGGAGAACACTGCCTAACCTGTGCGGCCGCTGTGACGAGCAGTGGAGGATGCAGCACGCGCACGCGTACTGAGCTCGTACCTGCATGCGTCCTGCAGTGTCCACCAGCACAACATCACGCCCGTCACGCTCTGCAACACGGATGGCCTCGGCTGCCACCTTGGCAGGGTCCTTCTCGTAGCCGCGCTCATACAGCGGCACCTGGCAGCAGCACAATGGGTGGGCAATGGAAGGCAGCAGTGTGGCAGCATGCGCAATGCAGCGCCATGGGCAACATACATGATCAATGCATGCAGTCATCACAAATGTGTGTTGAGCAGGCAGTGAACTGCAGCCACACTGCAGCACATCCACGCGCAGCTGAACAAAAGAGCACATGAGTGGATGCCACGACCCTGCCCGCAAACCAGTGTGTCGCAGGCCCGAGCCTACTCACCCCGAGGCGCATTGCATGCGTCTTCAGCTGCTCCACAGCCCCCGCCCTGAACGTGTCGCACGCTGCCAGCTGCACCTTGCAGCCGTGCTGCCCCAGCCAGTACGCAATCTTGGCCAGGTTGGTCGACTTGCCCACGCCGTTCACACCGCAGAACACCACCACGTAGGGCTTGCCGCGTGCGCGCGCGCGCTTGATGTCGTGCAGCACATCCACCTGGCGCTTGTTGAGGATGCCAGACAGGGAGTCCTCAAAGGCGCGGCGCACAAACTGGCCCACACCTGCAAGGCCCACACGCACGCGCCAGCAGCAGCATGGCAGGACAGATGAAAAAGATGCTGGCAGGCACAGGCAGAACAAAGCTGGCACACCACATCAGGCCACCGCAGACATGCAGACACGCCGTTTAACAAAGCTGCAGCTCCGCACAGTTCTGTGACCCTACACGAACGCTTGTGCTGCCTGCAGGAGAGTCTGCACTTCTGCCATACCGCACTGCGCTGCACTCTTCACAGCTCCAGCTCCACACAGTCGTTTCAGGCTCGCCCCGCACCTGTGAAGCTGCTGAGCTTCTGCCCCTCCAGGCTGTGTGCCACGCTGTCCACCACTTGCGCGGCAATCTCCTCAGCCACATTGCGCTCCATCAGCCGGCGCTTCATGTCCTCCAGTGCAGGCGCCAGGTCAGCGGCACTCAGTGCGCTGCTGCCCACCACGCTCAGCGCAAGCTTGCCGACAAAGCTGCCCAGCAGCCCGCGCTTGGCGGGTGCAGCTGCGTTGCCATTGGCAGCGGCCTGCAGAAGCAGTGCGGCAAGCGGCGGGGCAGACACAGGCGTGCCATGACGTACTGCCGCCGCGCTGTACGCAGCCAGGGCGGCATGCTGAGCCAGTACTCGCAGACGTCGCTGCTGTAGCCAGCTGTCTTGGGTGTAGCCTTCAGTGCTGCGCTGGCACACGCTGCTGCACTCACGAACAGCTTGCCAGGTGCACTCACCTGGCCCACAGGCTCGTCATCGATGGGCTCGTACTCGTCCTCTGGTGCGTCAATCAAGCTGCTGCCCAGATCGGCTGCAGTGCCGTTGCCGTTGGCGGCTGCACCTGGCGCCTGGCCTTCCGTGAAGTCCAGCCTGCCGACTGGCTCATCCTTGCGGCCAAAGCCACCCCACACGCGGCCCTGCAGGGACGGCGGCCGCAGGTAACAAACGTGGGTGATGAAGCTGCAGCTGAGGCAACCAGCTGACAGCCACAGCGCTGCAAGCATGGCGCTCGAACAAGCCATGCATGGCGTCGTTTCACATGCACAACGTCCAAGCACGAGCAGCTGCTACCAAGCTGCCATGCGCACGCACCGACTTTGCCTTGGCTGGTGATGAGTGCGCAGCCTTCTCCTTTGACGCCTTGTCCTTGGCCTCCTCCACAGCCCGCCTCGCAGCAGCTAAGTTGCGCCGCCCTGCTGGCCCTGCTGCGCGCACACCCTTGCCCTTCAGCTTCTCCATGTTGAAGCCGCCAGCAGCGTCCCCGTTCGCGGTCGCCTCCTCGTCGCTGCCAGCAGCGCTGCTGCTGCCGCCTGCAGCGCTGCCACTGCTGCCAGCTGCGTCCCCATCTGCATCACTCGCGCTGTCTTCTGAGCTCCATTGCTGCAGTGTGCCAGCGCCACTACCAGGCTTGAAACCAGCTTGGCCAGCAGCTTTGCCTGCTTTGGCTGCAGGTGCCAATGCTGCAGCTGCTGCGCGTGTTGGCTGCGCTGCCAGGCTGCGCGCCTTGTCTGCACGTGTTTCACAGTCGCGCAGTACCTGTGCAAACTTGTCCTGGAACTGCGGGTAGCTGTAGCTGCCTGGTGTGTACTCTTGCAGGAACGCTTCCTTTATAGCTGAAAGCAGGTCTTCCACATATAGCAGTGAAAGCGTCTTCTGGTATACTGCCACAAACACAAGACCCAGACCCTGCGACACCAACAACAGCAGGAGTAGTGAACGTGGCAGGCACCACAGTAGGTGAGTAAGAAGGGGACACACCAACAGCTGTTGCAGGAATGAGGCAGAGCACCATTGATCTCATTCACTGTGTTTCTTACAAATAGAATAGCCGGGTGTTTGAAACCAACTGTAACACGCCTGTTGTACGGTGCTACAAGCTGGAACTCATGAAAGATTGACCCCCCCCCCCACCCACCTTCCATGCAACACATACTACCTCGTGCAACAGCACACACGTATCTGCTGCACAGATACCCTTCCAGAACCATAGACGTGCACATCAGCACTGCTGGACTAGCAGCTGAATCTGTTCCTGCAAACCTGCTGCTAGCATGTCACCTGCTGGGGCACTTGCAAAGCATTATGCTGCACGACAGCAGTGCAGCCACTCACGTTGTGGAAGGTCCACTTCAGTGCTTGCTGTGCTCCAACCTTGGGCGCGTATGTGAACGCAGCATCACCAGAGCGCTCCTCCAGCAGGCATGTGCGGATGAGTGCGTTGAGTGCATCCAGGGGGTTGTGCTTCAGTGCTGTTGTAAACTGAAGCGTCCACAGCAGAGCCCGCCCTTTGTGAAGATGGCAAAGTAATCGAGCATACTGCTGAGCAGCTACCACCACTCAGCTCCTAGTCCTGGGAATGATGAGATTGAACCCCTGCAGGATAGAAAAAACAAACCCAGAAGCAGGTGGCCAAGGCAGGTAGGCGCACTTTTATCTTGGGCACGCACGTTTTGCATGCAGGAAATGCTGGTCACTGAATGTTGGATTTGGTGACTCTCACATATTGTTCTAACCGAAACCAAGGAGATTAAGCCATAGGGCACACAGCAACCATGCCACTGTGCAGGTGGCACAGTTGGTTGCTGCCCTGACAGGTGGCCTGGCAGGCTACCGGACTGGTGCTGGCAGCCACATCTGTGCGTGCCAGTCCTTTGTGTGTCAAGAAGCAATCCAAGCTGTCGCTGACTGCCCCGCATGCTTCTATGCTTCAGAAACGCAAGGCATGGGCCGGGCTGGCTTGAGGGGTGTCTGCAGGCACGCACCTAGATACAAGAGTCCTGATTGCTTGGGCAAACTTAGAAGTAAGGAAAATATATCAATCCTAACCTACGCCAAGCAGGCCAGCAGAAGTGGAGACCTTCGCTGTGCAGCAGAGAGCATGAAGGAACAACAGCACAACGCAAAACTAGTCAAGATTGCTGCAATCAAGGGCGTGGGAGCAGCTCCCATCTCCCTTCCGGCGTGACAGTTTTTTCTGGTGTGTGAGGGCTTGCAGGAACACAGGAGAAGACCGCAGACTCGTGGTTCCGGGACGCTGCGTTTGGTCAATGATTAAGTTTAAGATCGGCCCGCCCTGCACCTTGACCAATCCTTAGGCTCCAACTCGCCGGACCCAGCTCCTGCATGTGCATGCCTGGCTACGTTGCCGTGGCTTTTTCAAGTGCTTTCACACCGTTCTGTTGCACCAAAGTGTGCTGTTGAAGTGTTGGAGTACCAGTGAGGAACCCTCGAACCAGTCACCCTACTGCAAGAGAACCAGTTCAAAAAAAGTCCAGCCACTGCAGCAGTATCATAGGCTTAAAAACATATTTGTGAAGCCAGGCTGAGTACAGGGACCAGGGCTGCTCACCTGGCTGGGCCTCAACAGCAGAGGCAGATGCCAGGGCAGGCCCTGCATCTCACATCACGTAGCAACAGGACAGCCCAGCCTGCTGTGCATGCATTGCATGCTGGCTTAGATCATGCCTGGATTGGCCGCTGCGGCCTCGCAGTGAGGCGGCGCGCCTGCATGGCGCCAGCCATGCACGCAGCAGTCCAAGCAGCAGCAGCACAGCATGTAGCTCTCCCAGCAGCACTAAGCCCGCTGTGCAGAAGAGGCGTTCAGCAGCAGCACTGTCACCATCAGCGTACCCAGCAGCAGCACTCCCAGCTCCGGCCGCTGTTACGCCCCTGCCAGCCACTGCGCTGCCGGCACATGGTCGCAACCTGCGCCAGCAAGGACAACAGCAGCCAGAGCAGCAGCAGCTCAGCCCCCAGCAGCAGTCCCAGCGGCAGCAGCAGCAGCGGCGGCAGCGGCAGTGACGAGCCCAGCAGACGGCCCAACAACAACAGCTGGAAGCCGCTGGCATGGCTGCAGCGCCTGGGCAGCAGTTTGAAGCCGCAGCAGCCTGTGCGGCTGCTGCTGAACCTGCTCATGCTGTTCTTCCTCATGCGCATGTGGCCCATGGGCGGCCGCATGGGCCTGGGCGAGGCGGAGACGCTGGTCATGAGCGTGCCGTTCAGCGAGTTCATCAAGCGCGTGAAGCATGATGATGTGCAGAGCGTGGCTGTCGACGGCATGCACATCTCCTTCAGCCTCAAGCCCAGCAGCTTGGCACTGCCAGGTGAGCAGCAGCATTGCTCAGGCTGTCTTGGTTGTTCACAGGCTAGCTGTTGTGTTGTCTGGCACGCTGCTGCAAATGTAGCAGCGTACCTGGGTGGTTGTGGGGAGGCAGCTGGCGCAGCTTGATGTGGCGCGTGCTGCTGCATGTGTGGGAGCCCGGGTGCTGCGCCGCCTGCTGGTGCACCCACTGTGAGGGGTCGTAGTGCTGGCAGGGAGGCAGCAGCTTGGTTGCAGCAGGCCCCAGCAGAGCGTGGCAGCCTTGGGCGCTCACAGTCTCCAGCAGCATGGTTGTGGGCAGAAGGCAGCAGCTTCTTGCCACTGGAAAATCAAACATGCATGGGCGGTGAGTTTGTGGTGTGTGTGTGTGGTGCATGTCAGGCTGTGCTGCTGCCACTCACGAATGCATGCTGTTGGCCCTGCCTGCCGCCGCCTGTGCGCGCCCGCGCCCCTGGCCCTGGTGCTGCCGTCAGACCCCCCCGAGGGCGCTGGCCAGGCGCGGGTGATGTTCTCCACCGTGCGCCCGCAAGACTACAGCGTGCCCTACTCCGTGCTGGAGAAGAACTCGGTGGCCTTCAGCGCAGTGGACAAGCGCAGCAACAAGCTGCTCACAGTCATGGTGAGCGCAGCAGCAGCAGCAGCAGCAGCAGCAAAAATGGCGGTTGGCAGGGCGTGTACAGGTGCCAGCCACGCGTGTACAGGTGCCGGCCACTGCACAGTAGCTGTGTGTGCATGTGTACAGCAGTAACCGTGGGTCAGCAGTGCAGTGGTTGCACGCAGATCAGGGCCTTTGCCATGCACTTGCAGGCGTTACACCGATGATGCAAGCATCTGCAGGAGCAGCAAGCACCAGACTGCGCTACGCAGTGCAGTGACACTGGCATTTGTGGCAGTTCTTGGTGCTGGCTGGGTGGCACTGTTGCTGTGGTGTGGTAACCACTCTCCTGTGTCTACTTGCGGCCCGCAACTGCTTGCAGGTGTATGCGTTGTACGGCTTCCTGCTACTGTCAGCATTCAACAGGCTACCACTGCGATTGCCCAATCGGCAGCTGGCGGGCCGCAAGCACAAAGGCAACGACAGCAGCAGCAGCAGCATTAAGTTTGCTGATGTGGCAGGCGTGGACGAGGCGAAGGAGGAGCTGCAGGAGATAGTGGTGGGCCGGCACTGCGGCGGGTGCTGGCGCGCGCTACCCGTGCATCGAGCCTGCTGATGTTCCAGCTGTTTGCAGCGCTGCGATGGATGTAGTTCTTGTGGTGGCAACGCCGTGAAGCGCAGTGGCTGGCACACCTGGCGGTGCGCGCGCGTGCACACACACTGTTCCTTTACAAGCCCGGCAGCAAGTTGCATTCAGCTTGTTGCTCCATGTGCAATGCTCATGCCCAGTGTGTCGAGCTTCACCAATGCTGTGTTGTGTTGCGCGCTGCTGCTGCAGGAGTACCTGCGTGCGCCCGAGAAGTTCAGCAAGCTGGGTGCCCGCCCGCCCAGCGGTGTGCTGCTGGTGGGGCCCCCGGGCACAGGCAAGACGCTGCTCGCGCGTGCCGTGGCTGGCGAGGCGGACGTGCCGTTCTTCAGCATCAGCGCGTCAGAGTTTGTGGAGCTGTATGTGGGCATGGGCGCGATGCGCGTGCGCGAGCTGTTTGCGAATGCGCGCAAGGAGGCGCCGGCGATCGTGTTCATCGACGAGATCGATGCCGTGGCCAAGGGCAGGGACATGCGGCTGCGCAGGTACGACGCGGCGGCAGGGTGCAGGCGCAGCTGCACCTTGCAGGACACTGGCAGCGACATCCCCAGCAGCGGAGCACTGGTCCTGGGGCGGGCAGAAAGGGCAGCAGCTACAGCAGCTGAGTGCGGAGAGGCTTTCATGCCAGTTCCATGACAGTCGCTGCAGCTGTGGTGCCAGCATATGGCACATTCATGTGGTTTCTGCTCTTGGATTTGGCATGAAGCGTCTTCTGTTGCGGTCAGTTTTTTCCGCAACCACTGCTGCTGCTGCTGCTGCTGCTGCTGCTGCATCTGACCGCCTGCAGTGTTGGCAATGACGAAAGGGAGCAGACGCTGAACCAGCTGCTGACTGAGCTTGACGGCTTTGACAGCGACAAGGACAACGTGGTCATCTGCATCGCTGCCACCAACAGGCCTGATGTGCTGGACCAGGCGCTGCTGCGGCCGGGGCGCTTTGACAGGCGCGTCAGCGTGGAGCGGCCGGACAAGACCGGGCGCGAGCAGGTGGGCAAGGCGAGGCCGCCAGCGCGGGAGTGCATGCACGGCTGCATGTGCACGGTGCTGCTCCAGTGCTTGTCTCAGGAGTGCTGCTCCAGTGCTTGTCTCAGGAGTGCTGCTCCAGTGCTTGTCTCAGGAGTGGTGGCGGCCGGGGGGGGGGGGGCGGCGGGGGCGGGGGGGCAGGAGTGTGACTGGCGTGCCTGCAGCGCTAACATTTATGCATGTGCATCAGTCAAGTTGTCGTGATCAGCTGCACTTGACCCAACCGCATGCTGGACCAGCAGTACCAGCGTGCGTGTGCATTGGATGTGTGGCGCTAGTGCCTGTAGCTGCCTGGGTGTGACTGCTATGCCCCTTGCTGCCGCTGCTGCCGCTGTCGCTGTTGTGTTTGCAGATCTTGGGTGTGCACCTGCAGCGGCGTGGGCTTCCTCTTGCTGATGATGTGAGCGTGGAGGAGGTTGCCACCATGACCATGGGCTTCACGGGAGCCGACCTGGCCAACCTGGTCAATGAGGTGCGTGCTGGCCCTCTGTGGCCCGGTTTGTTGTTCTGCATGTGCTGGGTGCAATTCTGTCCCTACTTTGACATGCATGTCAGCAAGCTTGTGCATCACTCTGCTGTTGCTGGTGGGGCACCACACTCACTGCTGTGACATGCTCAGCCTGGCACTTGATGCACCGCACCGCTGTGGCTGCTGCCCGCGTCTGCTGCAGGCTGCGCTACTGGCGGGCCGCGCCAACAAGGCGCTGGTGGGCCGTGAGGAGTTCAGCGCTGCTGTGCTGCGCAGCGTGGCGGGCATCGAGAAGAAGCGCAGCATACTGCAGGGCATGGAGAAGGAGGTGGTGGCGCGCACGAGGTGCGGGCAGCGAGGGGCGGGTGTTGTACCGAGTGTGGTGTTGTGGATGCGCTTGGTGGTCAGCAGGGCTGGGCAGGGGCAGACATCAGACACGTGAAACAGCGCCGGTGCGGTGCAGGTGACTCAGTGTGCGCTGTGCAGGTTTCGGGATGGGAGCGCGTGGTGGTGCAGCTCTGCGCAGGGGTTTTTTTTTTGGTTGTGTTTGTTGTGGGCGAGAGGCATTGCATGGCTGGTGCAGGGCACAGCAACACCTGCGCTGCTGGGTGTGCTGTGCTGCTGGAACTGTAGTGTCTCATATTGGCTGCTACTGGCTGCTGTTGCGTGCATCTGCTGCTGCTTGCTGCAGGTTGGCCACGCTCTAGTGAGCACTGCTGTGTCCAAGCTGGTGGCTGGCTCGGGCACTGTGGCCAAGCTGAGCATCATCCCACGCACCGGCGGCGCACTAGGCTTCACATACATTCCGCCCAACACGGGTGAGCTGGAGCTGGTGTTGCCAGTGTTTCAACTTTTCAGGGCCGCTGCTGTGCTGCCTGAGGTGTAGCACCTGTGCATGTGCTGCGCACAGCAGGCTCATATGCACCGCCATCCGCCGTGCTGGGCATGGTTAGCCACGCGTACTCATCGTTGTCCCAGTGCACCGTTGACCACAAGTGCAGCTGGCTGACTATGATATGTTCTTGGTCGCCCTGCGCTGTCGGTCAGAGGACCGCGCGCTCATGTTTGACCGCGAGATCCGCGGGCAGCTGGCCATGCTTATGGGCGGCCGCGCAGCGGAGCAGCTCACCTGCGCGGCGGTCTCGACGGGCGCGGTGGACGACATCAGGCGCGCCACGGACCTGGCGCTGCGCAGCGTGTCGGAGTTTGGGCTGTCTGCTGCGGTGGGGCCGCTGAACGTGGGCGTGCTGGCGGCTGGGTCCGACGACGGCGCCTGGCTGATGCGGGACAATGGCAAGATGGCCACACTGGTGGAAGCAGAGGTGAGGGGGCGAGCGATGCAGTTGGTTTGGTGCTGGCCGCTTGTGCGTATCATGACGTGACGTGTGTTGCTTGGCCCAGTGCCCACCTCCAGCCCTGGCCAAAGTCAAGAATCGTGATACTGGTAGTTACACATGTTGTGCCGTGTTTGTGCAGGATGCAACAGGATCGGAAAGCTTTGAAACTCCTACTTCTCTGAATTGTTGCTGCCTGCCTGCTTTTTGTGTGCATCGGCAGGTCAAGGCGCTGCTTGCTGGCGCGCTGGCGGTGGCGGTGTGTGTCATATCGGCCAACAAGGGCACCCACGACGGCCTCAGCTCGCTGCTGACAAGGCAGGAGCGCGTGGAGGGGGACACACTCGCACGCTGGCTGGAGAAAGTTGAGGTGAGCGGGGCTGGTGCCTGCGAGGCGCTCAGCATTGGCGCGCTGGCTTATGCTGAGCCCGCTTGATGTGGGTTGGTGATGCAAGGTGGCATTGCGGCTGATGCGTGTTGGGGCAGACTGCTGATGTACAGATTGTGATGGCGGGGTCGGTGTTGCATGTGGCGGTAATAGGCAGTAGTGGTAGTGCGACCCTTCTGTGGTTGGCCTAGGGCTGGCACCCTAATTTGTGTGTGCTGCTGGCCGACTGCTGCTTCTGCAGGTGCCGGATGTGCTGAAGCAGTATGTGCTGGAGGGGGCACTGCCCACTCCAGACGAGCTGCAGGCAGCCGCGTCCGTGCCAGCGCTCAACATGACAGCAGCACTGCAGCAGCTGAAGCAAGCAGCACAAGCAGCAACCTCAGCAGCTGTGGCGGCGGCGGCGGCGGCAGCAGCGGCTGGTGAGGGGGAGCAGCCGGCAATTGGCTCAGCAGCAGCAGCTGTTGGGCTGGATGCTGGTTTGCAGCAGTCTCTGGTGCAGCGGTGGCAGCAGCATCAGCAGCAACAGCAGGATGCCTGGGACCAGCAGCGGTAGCAGAGGATAGAGCACCATCCGCGTGCGCACGATGGTGGTGATTGCTGTTGGTGCACAGCAGACTCGGTCACTGCAGCACGAAGCAATGGCAGCACGCAGTGTGCGATGGCAAGCAAGACATAATGGGCAGGTGGGAGCCGTGCTCTGCATTGGTTCAAGCTGCAACCATGCATGGTTCCATCAACCTTCAGAGAACATCTTATTTTTATATGACAACAGCAGTGCTTGAATGGCGCATGTGGCTGGTTGTGATAATGCAGTGGTATGATGTTGTGCTTCGCCTCCAGGTAGACCGGAAGCTGCCCTAGCAGGAATGCGGCAGCGCCCTGACAGCTGTGTTGTGGCTTCCATTAGAGGCTTGAGAGTAATGCGGCTTGTACACATGTTCGTTCTCAATTATCAGTGGGTGTGTGGCAACCTCAGGTGGGGAAGTTGCTCTTAGAGCTTGTGCCTCGTGTGTGTTTTACATGTCGCCTAAGATGGCAAAAGCCTATATTACTTCCACCTCTTCTTATGCTTAAGTTTTGTACGTCTGCTTTCGAAGGCCGCTTGCGGCGCTTTGCTGCTTATGTACCAGTGCGTGTACAACAGCCTCTTTCCTGGAGTGGCATTTTTAGGCTGCATGGGCGAAGGCTTGGAGTCTCTGCTGGTGCTACTTAGTGCATAGCCATATTGATTATGTGACGCCTACAATATGTGCGTAAATAGCGCATGGTGTTTATGTGCTGCTCTTCAGCTTGCACGAATGCAGCTGCCTATGCATATGCAGTGGCAGGCGGCAGGGCGCTGCCGCAGGAGGGAGCGCGCAGCAGCACTTGCAGATGCAGCATGCACAGTACGCCGTGTCATGCAGTGCTGTCGTGCTGCAGTTTCTTGGGTGCGGCGCCTGCCTGCACGACCCTTGCAGTTACGAAATATCAGGCGACGCCTTGGGTCAAAGTATCATTCTTCTGCCACACACTGCTAGAATCTAGCAAGGAGAAGCACAGATCCATTATGCAAGACAATTCAGCCATGGTGGCGGGGGCCCCATTCTAGCAATGCGAGCGCTGCATTTGCTGCATTGGGCTTTGCAATGTGTGTCCTCCTGCAATATATTTACGCAGTGCACTGCTAGAAATGACCTACGTCCAGCAGCTTGCAGCAGATATCTTTCGGTGGGCCTGGATGGTGGCGGACCATGTTGGAGTTCCAGCAGTGCTGTACAGCAACTTTGGTGGCCATGGGCAGTGTGTCTTAGCGCTAGCAGGCATTCAAGTGCTCACATGCCGTCATGGCAGCGGCTGTAGCTGGTGGCTAATACCTGCGTCGGTTCATTGCCGGGCTGTGAGCACTGGCAGTGTAAAATGACATAGCACTGCATAATGCAAATGAGTGCCCACAGCCCACCACCGCCCCGCATGCAAGCTCTGCTGTGTGCACCCACTGTAACTGAAAACAGCGGCTGAACTAGCTCAGCTGTTGTCTGTTGCACTAGTTCGTTTACGTGCAAGAAACCAGCACTGCAGCTGCATCTGCCAGTCGAAGGATCCTTCGACTCCGGAGTGGCCACAGCCCGCCAGTCCACCGGCATGCATGCTCTGCTGCATTAACCACTGCGCATGACGCAGGACACACAAAAGAATGTTTCACGCACCAGATAGAATGGGACACACGTTGACATGTGTGTCAAGTGCCAGTAACGTATTGGTGTCAGCCTGGAACATGGGCATGTTAGCAGCAGAAAGGGTTTAGGCCACAGAAGCGTGTTTTTTATTGGTACTTTATGCTGCTTACAGCTCAGCCTTACTATCAATCTCGCCCACGTGGTGCACCCGCTCAACCGCCTGCTCGTCCAAGGTAACTGTTATGGAAGGAGACGGCTTTCGCCGGAGCGGGTAATTCGCTTACACGATCACAAAGATTCACCTTGTGGTGAATGCGAGCACGTGCTGAGCTTCACTCTACCCGATTCCTCCGATTTGTCGCTGGGCAGCTCAAGTTGAGCTGCTCAACTCGTAGCCTGGCATGGGCAGCATTGCCGCAGTTGCTGTCAAGCAGCTTATGATCGTGTGCTTGGTTGTGACCTTAGCATTGCCAGTCGCTAAGCTTCATGCAGGAGGCCTGATCCTAATCAGCAGCTCTGCTGCTGCTGCCCAGGCTGGTGTTGCGGCACAACCCCCACTTCAACACAGAATAGCAGCAGTCTTGCAGCATGGCTGCATTCAGCAGTCAAGCAACACAAGATTGCCCTTCATCTGGTGCTCCAAGATCGAAACACACCATCTGACAAGAGCAGCAGCATCCACAGCAGCAGCAGCAGCGGCAATGCTGGCTGCACCATCAACGAAAGAACAAAAATGAGTCGGCAGCAACCTGCCGCAGTGGAAGCAGCAAGCTGCAGCCACAGCCATCGCAAGTCTTTGCGTGGTCAGCACACCCACACCGGCTGCCCTGCAGCAGCAAAACCATACAGCTATCCAGCGCCGAGGCTGCGGCCAGGCCCTCACGACTGGCAGCCATCAGCCACCAATGCTTTGAGAGCAGCAGCAGCAGCAGCAGCAGCAGTAGCAGCAGCATCTGCACAAGATGCGGCACTCGCAGTGGCAGACACAGCTGGGACACTACAACGATTAGCAGCCGCAGGGCCTTCAGCTGCCACCCCTGCAGCTGTGGTCGCACAAGGTTTCACCCAAGCAGCAGTTCACAAGGAGGTGTTGTCACCAGGTGCGTACAAAAGCGAGGTGCTCTTCTGTCAGCAGCTCAACTGCAGACAATGGGCACCATAGGCAGGTCAGAGAATGTAAAGAACGGATTAACGGCTCCTGGGCCCCAGGCAAATGCAAGAATGTGTTGAGCAAGCCTGCATAGTCCTGGCAGGCAGACTGTGAGTAGTTTGTACAGGAGAGCAAGCTGCCGCAGCTTGCTACTGGCAGATGCTGATATTTGAAACGTGCCAGGCAGTGCTTTTGCTGTTTGCTGTACATAATACTTTCCTGCGCTGGGTCCTGGCTGTAACAATGGCATGTTGGTAGCATACATTAAGCGCTGCCTAGTGTTGTTTAGTTGCTGACTTGCTGGTGGTGGCTGCTTTCTCCGTGCAGCAACACTTTGTTCCTTCACAATTGTTGTTGCAACTGCAGGATGCTTCCTACTGGTAGCGTGGACCCGTGCTGCTGCGCCTGCTGCTGCTATTCCCAGCAGTCTGTTGCCTGCTGCCACGTTATATATAGCCGGTCCTCAAGTGTCAGCCAGCTGACCGTCAACATGCACATCACTTGCTTGTCCTTTTTGCAGGACTCCTGCCAGGTTAAGATGGTGCCAACGGGACCATCCCGTGCTTACGTCACTTGCCAAGCCGTGCACGTGACCTGGGGCTTGCCTCGTCTCTCCCCACCAGCGCTGTCAAGCGTCTGTGGCGGTATAAGGTGCCCGTGCGACCACATGGGGAGACACCATATTGTGTCACAATATGCATATTGTACCGCCAACCAAATGAGACGTGGTCGCTTGAAGGGGCGCAGACGGACCTGGCAGGGTGCCTGCAGGGGCTGCTGTGCAACCTGCAGTGTGGTATGCTGTCGAGCAGGACAGCTGCTGGCCCACGGGCTGCTGCCTGGACATAAGCTGGCTTTGTGAGTGCAGTCGCCAACAGCCAGTGGCCTGGGCCGCCACGCTATGGCCCATGGGCCACACAAGCAGCAGCAGCTGCCAGACGTGGCAAGGATGTCACAGGGCAGTAGCCAGCGCACTAGCAAGTACGCGTAGTTAGCCACGTCACACCGCTGCGTCTCTGGCTTACAGTTACTGACGTTAGAATCTACTGTTGCGTCTGGTGAAGCAGTTTTACAGTTTACCAGTTACTGGTAACCGACTGGATTCAGCTGAAGCAGTTGTTGACCGTGCGCAACAGAGGGTTTGAATGTGGAAAGATCAAAACGCTGCATGTGTTGGACAGCTGCAACAGCAGTTGTGCCGTGCCTGCTGCTAGTGTTGTGGCGTGGGAGTGGCACCCATGCCTGTGCTGTAGCAGGCGTCAACTGGACAGCAGCATTGCACTTCAGCCTCTTCAAGAAATTGACAGGGTAACGTTTCCCTGCTGGTGCTACATAATTGACCAGCTCGCGATGTTTGGGCTGGCAGTGGCAAGCAAGGCACGCCTGTACAAAACCAGCAGGGATGTAGTTGCTGGTACAGCAGAGTTGCACTGTGGATCTGGGTGCCTGTGTTGTGGCCATGCGTTGTTGAAAGCAAGGCATCTTTCACTAAATACACGTTGAACAGTAGTTGTGGAGATGTCAGCACAGCTGTTGGCAAACGCCGGACTCCTTTTGTGTGACACGTCCCATGCGGTTTGGTGTGATACAGGCCATCCCACTGCGTCTGCACCAGCCAGAACCTCTGCACACAGGCGTGATAAGCAGAGACCCTCTTGAGCAAAACAATGAGATGTCAACAGCTTGTTGCAGCACGGAGCTCGTAGGCTGGCACGGTGTACTCCTTCTGCATCTTTGAAGCGTTCCAACTCAACATCATGCTCAATACAAACAGTCACAGTACATACAACGAAAGTGATCGCGCTGGAGGGCTATGCAGCTGATGTGAAATGAGCCTGAGTTCCAAGGCGCTGCGCCAGATTGCGCAAAAATGCAATAAACTACCGAACTGGATAAGCGAGCGACCTGGTGCACCAACTAGCTTAAGCTCTGTGCTTGGCACTCCAGGCTGCCCATCCCCAGAACAGCAGCAAGAGCAGCCAGGCAGCATTGTACACAGCCTGCTGCAGCACCAGCAGCATACCGCTGCTGTATCTTTGCTGGACCATCAGCAGCAGTGGGCATGGAGCACGGTGCTGCAGCTGCAGCAGCAGGGCATCAGCTGGCGACCTGCCCCAGCACTGCTGCTGCTGCATGCACAATCAGCAGCAGCATGCAGCAGCTCCTTGCAGGCATGCAGCAGCATCGGCACTCGCAGATACACCACAAGCAGCAGCAGCTGCGGCAGGAGCAGCAGCAGCAGGACGAGCGGGACATCTAGCAGCAACAAACACAGCAGCAGCCCTGCCAGCCAACCCATCAGCGCCAGCTGTGACGTGCCGCAGGACCATTGGCTGAACCAGCGAGCGCCGTTTGGCCTCAACACAACCAACACCAGCAGCAGCACCGGCAGCAGCAGCCCAACCACTGGCAGCAGTAGCAGCAGCAGCAGCAGCAGCAGCAGTAGCCGCAGTGCTAGCAGGGGCGTCGCCATACCTAGCATCTTTGACAGCAGCAGCAGCAGTGCGGGTGATGGGTCTGCGCGCTGGCAGATCCCATCGGGCACATATCTGGCGGCAGCCTGCGGCCTGAGGAGTTCCGTGAGCCCGGGCAGGTGCTGTCCACGTTCTACCAGGAGGGCATGCACGGCGGCCTGGGGCGCAAGTTCAGGCGCAAGGTGCCGCTGTTCCAGGTGAGGAGCGCGGCAGGGGGTGCTGCGCAGCAGGGCGCCAGCAGAGACAGTTCAGGCTCGTAAAGCAGCAGCAGCCAGCAGCAGACGCCAGCAGCAGCAGCAGCAGCAGCGTTCAGAAAGCGCAAAACGGTAGCATGGTCCTGAGTCTGACTGTTGCTTGTGCTTGCTGCAGAGCAGCCCGTCCGATTGCTTCGTGTTGCATGAGTTGCCAACAAGCTATACAGCAGGGGTTGCAGCACATTGGTTGATGTGGGGTGATGTGGGTGCCACACAGACCTTGGCTTGGCGAGCATGCTCTGTGTGGGGATCCATGCCCGGGGCATGTAGCAGGGCCAATCACGCAGCTGCAGCAAGCTACTGCTGTGCTGTTATGATAGTTCACAAGTAGCACAGGTCCGCACTGGCAGCCGCCGCTACAGCAACACGTTGCAGCTGCTGCAGCACTGTGGCAAGCTTGTGTGCGCGCCGCACAATGGTGCGGTGTCACCCGCTCCCCACATCACCAGTTGCACTCAGCCTGTCACTGACCCTGCCTCGCGCGTGCTGCCCTGCCGCCAAGCAGGTGGTGGAGTTTTATGCCAACGGCACAGCGGTCGAGGAGTACCGGCCCTGCACGCCGCAGCAGCTGGGGCTGCACCCGCGCGACGTGGTGCTGTTTGCGCCCATCAGCAGGCTGGCAGCGCCGCAGGTCAGCAGGCGCCGACACCGCCAGCAGGCGGGGCAGAAGCAGCTGGCTATGCGGGCAATCAAGACATGCTGCATGCAGCTGCAGGCGAATGCAATCCACAAATCGATCGATTGCCAGCTGGCAGGTGACGTCAGCACTGCTGCTTGGGCAGGTGAAGGCCTTGCTGGCAGCACAGCAGCAGTGAGGCTACAGCAGATGCGCGTATGCTGGCATCTACAGTGCCATCATCGTCGCAATTATATGTGGTGTGCACACCCTCGACACGTGCTCTTGTGGGGATACAATCCTTGTACATGCTGTTGCCGTTCCTGCCGCCGCTGCTGCTGCTGCTGCTGCTGTTGTCAACAGCGTGCCACCATTGTGGTGCATGACGGCAAGATTTTGGTCAAGACTGAGATTGTCAAGGCCATCATCACCGCTGACAAGGCGGTGCTCATCAAGGGCAGGTGAGGAGCCGGCCTGGCAGCCAGATACGAACATGTACCAGCCACATGAGCACACCGCAGTGCTGCCATCTACAGCTTGTGCCAGGGCTCTTGTACTGCAGGTGTCGATGCGTCAAAAAGGCAGTGTGAGTGTTGGCAGCCGCTACTAGCTATCACTGCCAACAGCTTGCTGGATGCAAACCTGCAACTGTGCAGCCCATTCACGCGCCTGCTTGCCACCGCCTCCTTGCTGTGCAGGCGCGAGGCGGACACCCAGAAGCTGTCTCAGAACATCTTGGCGGCCAACGACCAGCGCCTGATGGCCATCCACCTGGCAGCGCAGCAGCAGCAGCAGCAGGAGGCCGCCCGCAGCGTGCAGTCGTCGCTGTCCTCGCTGGGCTGCGGCAAGGCCGCGTCGGCGGCAGACCTGATCCGCGCGGCGGATGCAGCGCATGGGGAGGGGTCTGCTGCGGGCTCCAGGGGCACCGCCAAGGGCGGGTGGGGCTCCTTCCAGGCGCAGGGCTTTGGCGGCAGCAGCAGCAGCAGGAGCGAGGCGCTGGCGCGCAACGTCGGCGGGGACCTGAAGGACGTGCCCTTTGAGATGCTGGTGCTGGAGGTGCTGCTGGACGCGACGACAGGTGCGCGGGGCCGGTGACTGCTGCTGCTGCTGCTGCTGCTGGTGGTCGGTGGTGGGCTCAGCCAGTGGCTGTGCTGAAGCAGCTGCAGGGACGGCTGATTGATATGTAGGTGGCGGTACATGGTCGGTGGGCTGTCGAGCTGCAACGGTTGCACTGCACATGGCAGAGGCACATGGACATAACCTGACTGAAAGGTGACATGCAGGGGTCCAGCATTCCGGCTTGTTGAAGCAGCAGCTGCAGCAGCGTCTGAGCATGGGGTTTGTGTGCGCTGTCAGCGGATGGCAATGATCACAAGTACAACACGCTGCGGCGCTCAACACCCAGCCACCAGGGTCGCATGCCGCAACTCGCCCTGCTGCTGTTGGTGGCAACCTGCCGCCTCCCGCAGAGTACTTCTACACCAAGGTGCAGCACCTGCACTGGATGCTGGAGTCGATTGCCGCCGACATCCGCCAGCCCAGCCAGCCGCAGGGCGCCATGGACAAGGCGCACCAGCTCATACCCATCCAGAAGTTCCTCACCGGGCTGAAGAGCGACGTGAAGGAGACCAGCGCGGCGATCAAGGGGGTGCGCGGGCGGCGGCGGGATCATGCGGAAGCTGACGCAGTGCTGGCTGCCTGCGTGTGGTTTTGGTGGTGCTGGCTGTGACTCTGTGTGCTGTGCACCCTGCAGCGTGCCACGCGAGCCATGTGCGCCAGCCATGGCTTGCTGTGCTCAGCCGCCCAGCCGCCCACCCTCTCAGCTGCACCCTGCGCTGGGCTGTGACGGTGGATTTAGCATATTGGAGTGCCAGCTCGCCAACCCAGGTGCCTCCTGGGTATCCCATCTCCTACTGCATATGCGCCATATGCTTCTGTTGAACCTGCTGCTGCTTCTGTGGCTGATCCCACCAGGCGCTGGGCCACAATGAGACGCTGCAGGAGCTGTGCCTGTCCTGGCACAAGCAGCAGCAGCAGCGCGCGGTGTGGGTGTCATCAGAGATCGCTCGGCAGAGGTGGGCGGTGGCACACACACGTACTCGTGCGCTGCTTGCCAGTAGGTGAACACTTGCATGTCGCACGCCTATTGTGTGCTGTCGGGTGTGTTCCTGATGCTCGTGGTGCTCCTCTGCAAGGGTGTGTGTGGCGCCGCTGATGACAGTGTGCTTGGTGCTGGCGTCAGCATCTGCCGCATCCACACCACCCTGTCTGCCTGCACTGCTGCATGCAGGGCTCGCGCTGTGGAGGAGGGCTACGAGATGGACGACGTCGACCCTGCCGCAGCGTACAGCGTCATCTACGGGCATGCGCGCCCTCAGCGCACCAACGGCCAGGTGCGGTGCCGCGGCACGGCCTTTGTTGGGGTGGTGCACCTTTGTGGCAGCTGAGTTACTCAGTATGCTGTTCTGCTTCAGGGGTCTTCAGTATGTCGTGAAACAGAGTAGCATGGTATGCTGCACATTCATGGCCCTCTCCCAGGCTGGGCACAAGTAGGTGGCTGATCGCACATGTTGCTAACAACAGCATGCTCCCTGCTGCCGCCCTCTGCGCCCGTCATTTGATGTTGTGCAGGCTGCCAGCCCGCTGCAGCACGTGCGCATGCTGACCGAGATGCTGGAGAGCTATGAGCGGGAGATCCAGAGCCTGGAGGGCAGCATCAACGAGGCAGAAGAAGACCTGGACAACACACGGTGAGCGCCAAGGCGCCTGACCTGGGGCATGATGGCGCAGGGCCACAAACATGAGGCGTGCCAACATCGGATCGGCACGTTGGGCCAGCTTGTTTTGTGCTGCTTTGTTGTGTGCGAGCAGCACTGCCTGCTGGTTCGGTCCCGTCCATGGTGTGCTCAATGCGCTGCTCGCTGCGCTGCTTGCGGCGTCGTGTGCCTGCTGCTGTGCTGTGCGGCGCGTCATGCTCTGTGTGCAGGTCGCTGTGGCACATGCAGCTGGACAGCAGCCGCAACCACATCATCATGGTCAACCTGTGGCTGTCCATGCTCAACATCAGCGTCATGGCCAGCACCATCTTTCCAGCCTACTTTGGTGAGGGAGCGCATGCAGGCCAGCTCCTGTGACGTGTGTGGGAGCCGGCAGCCGTGTGCACAGCGTCAGCGCGTTGCGTTGCGTGTGTTGAGCGACATGCAGCAGGGCCGGCTGTGCCAGCTGGCGCTGATTGTTGTGCAGCCGCCTACGTTGATGAATTGGTTGATGTTTGTGCATCCGTCCTGGCACTACAAGAAGCAAGTGTTGGCAGGTGGCTGCATTGTGTGCTTGCGCTGTGTCCGCAGTCAGCTGCTGTGTGCTGCCTGCTGTGGCGTGCTGCAGGCATGAACTTGGAGAGCCCGCTGCCACCTGAGGACTCCTTCTACTTCTTCGGGGTGAGCTGCCAGCAGTAACAACGTCCACAGCCGCCGCCGCCGCAGCAGCAGCTTTGCCAAAGCATAGATTGCTCAGAAATTGCCGTGCAGCACACCGTGCACGATCATGCAGTCAGCAGCAAGCAGCACACAGCGCTGAGCAGAACCTCAGTCAGCTGCAGCGGTTAGGACGCGTCATGCTGCGCAAGCTGTGAGCACAAGCACACATGCAACTAGACGCCTTGCCAGGTTCCTCAGCAGTCGTCCTGCTGTGCTGTGCGCCCACCTCTCCCGCCTGCTGCAGGTGGTTGGCGCCAGCGTGGCGCTCGCTGGGCTGTCCTACCCTGCCAGCCGCTTCTGGTACACGCACAACTGGCGCAAGATCAACCAGAACAAGATGTTTGAGCACAAGATGCTGCGGTAAGTGGTGTGGCGGCACCCGGCAGGCTGGCGCACAGCTGGCGCGGTGGATGACACCCTGTGCTTGAGGGCTGGGCGCTGCTCAGCAGGTTTGCGCAGTATGCTGCAGGCGGCAGTGCATTGTAGCCGTACGGCTGTGTCGCTGGGCATGTAGTTGGCACTTACTGTTTGGGTGGCAGGGCTTCTGCCGAGGTTGAGTAGCTGCACAAGCAGGATGACCGACCCCAGCACTGGAGCAGACCTGCGTTGAACACCGGAGAGGCATACGTCCTAGGTGGTGCATGTCGAGTTTGACTGAAGACATGGCACCTTGTATGCTACACAGAGCATGCATTGCAGCTGGCTCATCCGCTGTCGATGCTGCTGCTGCTGCCACCGTCGCTGCTGCTGCTGCTGCTGCTGTTGCTGCTGCTGCTGCTGCTGCTGCTGCTGCTGCTGCAGTGTACTGCTGGTGCAAAACATCGAGGATGTGGACGAGATATTCGAGCAGTCAAGCGCTACAGGTGAGGCCGCTGCCCAGGGGAGTCGTGGCCAGCGCTGTGCTCCTCTGGCACGGCACTCATGCCATGCAGGCCTGCTGCCAGCGCACACGCGCCTGATGCTGTGTGTGCCTGCCAGTCGTGCATAGCTGTGATGGTTGCCCTGTGTGCGCCATGCGCGTGGACACTAACACTCTAGGGTGCATCAAGCGCTCAGCCAGGGCACACTGGTTTTCCTGCTGCTGCTGCTGCTGCCCCCAGGTACAAGTTTGTGGACCGTGCCGTGTTCCGCAAGCTGCTGACTGAAGCGCTGGGCAACAGGGCGTTCACACAGACACACATCGACTTCCTGTGGCAGTGCTACGACAGGTGAGGGAGCGCCGGCACCACCTGCCACAGCTCCTGCACCCTCTGCAATGCACAGTGGGGAATAAGCAGCAACAGCAGCAGCAGCAGCAGCAGCAGCAGCGGTGAGACAACACAGCTGATTGCTCACCCAGGGTATCTTGCGATGCAGCTGCCATTGATGTCAGCTGCTCATGCTGTATGCCATTCATGTTGTACCTTGGAAGCATTGCACCTGCTCAACTTCTTGCCCGGCAAGCCAACCAGCCTGTTGATCCCTTCCCGCCACACAGGCCACCTGTGAGCTGCCTGCATCGTGCCTGTGACACCCGCCTGCGCCTTGCTTGCGCCTGCTGCTGCTGCGCCTGCGCCTGCTGCTGCTGCTGCATCTGCAGGGACCGTGACGGCTTCATCCAGGAGTGCGAACTCATCCGGCCCCTCAACACGTACCACACCATGGAGGCAGCAGCAGCAGCTGCAGCAGAGAGCCCGGCAGACGCAGCCCTGCGCAGCAGCCTGGATGGCACCGGTCTCGACGGCAGCAGCAGTAGCAGCAGCATGTTTGGCAGTGAACCCGGCAGCAGCGCCGGCAGCATTGTTGGGGTTGGCGGCATCCGAGGAGGCGGCAGCAGCAGCAGCAGCAGCGGTGTCAGCCTTGGCAGCATTCAAGAAGGGCCTTTCAACAGCCCTGACCCGTGGGTCGAGCAGCATCAGGTTGCGCTGCAGCAGGCTCTGCAGCAGCAGCCGTGGCAGCAGCAGCATGACTGGGGCGGGCAGCTGCTGCCTGACGAGCAGCAGGAGCAGCAGCCGGAGTATGTGCCGTGGTCGTACAGCAACAGCAGTGACGACGGGCAGCATGACCAGCCGCCACCTCCGCTGCAGGAGTTGTCCCAGCACCACCAGCAGCACGCGTCAGCGATGTCGAGGGACTGGGTGTCGCCCGACGAGCTCAGGTGGGACGGCTGGGTGGCTCCAGACTACGAGAAAGCCGCGCAGCAGCAGCGGGAGGCGGAGGCAGCAGAGTCGGCAGGCCGCGAGCCGCGCGTGCAGCGCTTGGCGGAGTGGGTGCTGGACCGCATACAGCAGCGGCAGGCCGCTCGGCGCAGCAGCAAGCAGGCGGTGGAGGAGCAGCAGGAGCAGGAGCAGCGGGAGGAGCTGCGGCAGCAGCTGAAGCAGGCCGTTGCCGACAACAGCGACTCTGACGATGATTACGACGAGTCGCTGGAGCTGTTGAGAGGCGGGTCGGGGCGCAGCATGCAGCGGCAGCAGGAGCTGCTGGGTCTGGGGCGGCCCGTGCAGCAGCAACAACCGCAGCAGCGGCAGCAGCAGCAGCAGCAGCAGCGGGACCAAGAGCAGCAGGACCAGGAGCTATCACCGCAGCAGTACCTGAGCTGGGACGAGGATGCACGCTACGACTGGGACTCGTACGACGAACGAGGGCGCTAGGCGCCGCCGTTGAAGGTCGTGTGGTGTGCTGTGTGGTTCCGGGCATGCAGGGGGCACTCCAGGGCTGCAGGAGGTTGCCGGCGCTCTTGGCTGGGTGACCAGGCGTCTGTTTGTCAACCCTGCTGGTTGGGTGGCAGGCGCTGCCTGCGCTTCACACAGTGCCTGCTGTCTGGGTGGCGCTGGTTTTGAGTGGGTGCAGGTTGCTGCCAGAGTGTCGCGCGGTGCCTGCTGTGTGGGTGGCTGCCTGTGCTCTGTATGCGACCGCTGCTGTTGAGTGTGCTATGTCTGTTTTATGTTCCTGTAGCGTGTTTGTCAGTTGCAGTCGTTTTTTCTGCATGTATCATTCTTGGAGCCGCGCACGTCCCGAGACGTCAATGGCCTTCACTTCAATTCACCCCAGTGGTGCAGCATGTGTGGCGCAGGACAGCAGGCTGCGACGGCTGCGTGCTGCACCACTTGCACCGCACACAATGTCACTGAAGTGTTGGAAACCAATCTTGGAGCACTGCTGTACATCGCATGCTTGCAACATTCCTGCATGTTGCATGGCACTGCACAGCCCTGTATGTGGAAGCAGGTCCAGTGGCTTGTTTGTTGTGGGGCTGCATGATGCCCATGCTTGTTGTGGGAGGACACAGCAGTGCATGAGCAGAGGAGCGCCCACAGCCCACCACCTGCACGCATGCGAGCTGCGCTGCAAAGCTGCTGCTTGTTGTATCAGCAGGTGCCTAGCCTCAGCAACACTGCTGATGTCTCATCGTTCATACATGGCGCACTTGCCAACACTGATGCTGAGATCGTTTTACCATCAGATCTTTTTGAGTGGTGTGCCTGCCAATGTTTGGCATGCCTGACCTGTCTGTGGTCTGACTGCAGAGATGTACGCATGGCCTGGAGGATGCCTGCAGACCTCACGTGCTGCACGTTGTGCTGAGCAGACTGTCATTGGCAGCTTAGGTAGGATGGTGTAAGTGCTGGTGCGTGCAGGTGTTTCTGCTGGGGACAGTTGTGCCCTGTGCCCTGCCTGGCAAGTTGAAGCATACAACCACAGTTATCCGCGTTCCCACCGCCCAGCTCGTCTGCATGCACTTATGTAAAGTAGCTACCCCGCACAGACAGACACGCACGAACAATTTTGTCGTGTTGACGATCTGTGCTGTACTGGTCACCTCACCTTTCAGCAAGCTTGCTGAACTTCAATCGCGTCGCAGTCAGGTACAAGGTGCAAGTGATTTTAAAGATCGTGGGCAACTGCATTGTGCTGGGGTGAAGGCATATCATAATGATGCTCAACCAGAGGACACTCACCACACACCAGCGCAGCAACATCGCAGCCAGGCCATGCGCTACGCCGTGTTTTACACTTGGTAGCGGGGCACGTTTAAGTTTAGCTCGGCGTCACCTGAGGACCAGGACACTGGCAACAGAAGGTGAGTGGTAGCACTACTCAAGGTAGTCAACTGCTGCAGCTGCCGCTGCCATGCAGCTGGCTGATGACTGTCAGATTAGCGTGTTGCAGCTGCAGTTGGATGCTGTTGCTCTGCAGCAAAGTCAGATGTTTTAGGGTGTACTGCCGCACCAGTGCATTCGTTGAGCTTGATCTTCAGCACCATGCACAGATGCTGTGCATGGTGCAGCGTGATTAGCGACATGCATGCGTTGTTGTGATTGCCATGCCAGCTGTTGGGTCTGCGCTTGCCACATTTCGACAAGAACATGGCAGATGTCACTGGCTACGGTCTGTGCTGCGGCGCACGCAGCTATGTTCGACTTGCATGCTGCTGCGCTACCTGTGGTGTGAGTACGCCTGTTTCATCTGAACCTGCTGCAGTCATCGAGGCTCCCCAAGTGATTGCAGAGGCAGAGGCGACGCTCAACAGCAGTAGCAGCAGTGGCGTGGCGGCAGCAGCAACCCCTAGCAGCCCAGGCAGCAAGCAGATCAACTGGTACCAGCAATGGTGAGCGCGTGGTGCATTGTTGTGTGCGGTGTGCCTGCCTGCGCAGCACCCAGCACCCCTGGGCGTGCCAAGGGGATCAGCATGGCCGCATGCCGAGGACAGCACAACAGCAAGTGCAGCAGCGGCCGCACGTGCCGAACGTGCCGTAGTGCTGCGGCGTGTGCGACCAACGGTGCAGGCACCATCGTCTCAGCACTCAAGCTGGCTGCGGGGCCAGTTGTGCAGCCGCAGCGTCCACACCAACAGCGCACGCGTCCACAGCTCCTTGTAGTCTGGCTGCCGCATCTGCGCTGTGCACTGCACCTCCAAGCACCCAGCACAGGCTGCACATGCAAGCATTGGCACGCCTGAGTTCAAGTTGGCGCCAGCGAACGCACACGCCGGGTGGCCGCGCGTGTCTGCGGCGGCGCGCAGGTACCCACTCGCCATCCTGAGGGACCTCGACCCGCGGCGCCCCACAGCAGCGCGCCTGCTGGGCATCCCCGTGGTGATGTGGCGGGACGGCAGCGGAGCTTGGAGGGCCTTTGAGGACCGCTGCCCCACAGGTGCGGCTCCACAGGCAGCTGCAGGACCCTGCAGGCAGCAGCCGCCCTTGTCAGTGCATCTACTGCTGTATGGACAGTTGCGTGCTGGGCATGCCCCTTGCACTGTACAGGAAAGATGATGAATCTGAGCATGTACGTTTGTTTCAACAGTGCACGCTCTCCGTCTACTTTTGTGCGGCAAGCAGTTGCGGCAGTACAGTTGAAGGTTATGCAGTAGTTGCCACCCTGTTGCATGTATGCACCCGCGCAGAATTGCTCACGGGCACTTTGAGGTGTGATACAACTGGCAGCCATCATGATGTTCTTGGCTTTTTGTTGGCTGTGTCATGCTGCAGGCTGGCCCCGCTCAGTGAAGGCCGCATCGACGCAAACGGGACCCTCATGTGCAGCTACCATGGTACGCAGAACGCCAGATGGGAGACTTGCAGCAGTAGCAGCAGCAGCAGCAGCATTTGCAGCAGCCGCCATGAACATCACAGCACTAGCTGCAGCGCTGCGTTACCTCACAAATACAAGCAGCACCAGCCTATGGCCGCCTGAATCTATGTTCCACAGCCTGCTGGCATGCAAACGCTGCTGCCAGCAATGCTCCATGCAGAGCTTGCCGCTGCAGCACGCCTGCTGCCGCTGCCTGCCTGCCTGCCTGCCTGTGCTGCTGCCACCAGGCTGGGAGTTCAATGGCGCAGGCGCATGCACGCGCATCCCGCAGATGGCGATGAGCGCGCTCATGCCACCGCTGCGCCAGCCAGCGCTCATGCGTGGCCAGCTACCCGGTGAAGGTGAGGGCGGCATCGTGAGCCAATCGGCGGCTGTCCACTTCTGCCTTTGCCGTGCGCAGCTGCAGTGTGGTGCATTGCGCAGTGTGTCTGTGGAATAGCCATGCCACACAGGCATCTGTCTGCCTTGCTTGCATCACTAGTGACCCTGGCAGCAGCACACCGTGCAGCCCTTTCTCCTGCTCGTGCTGCCACGCGAACTACAATCGACGGCTGGCAGCTTCAGTATGTGCTGCCTTGCTTGGCTAGCGCTGCTGGTGTTTTGCTGTGTACTTGCTTCTGGGTTCTCCTGCTGCCGTCATCAACCGCTGCACGCACTGGGTGCCTGCGGCTGCAGGAGCTGCAAGGCCTGCTGTGGGTGTGGCCTGACGCAAGCGCCGAGGGTGCTGCTGCTGCCGCTGCCGCCCAGCCTGCGCTGATTGCTGAGCTGGACCAGCCAGTCGAGTGGGAGGCACGCACCGACTGGTTCATGCGGGAGGTGCCCATCTCCATGGAGACAGTGGTGGAGAACGTGAGTGCAATGGGGTACGTGCGATGTGCAGAAAGTAGTGCATGGCACGATTCGTTGATGTAGATGCTGCACGCCAATGCTTGCCACAGAGTCGGTCATGCCTCCGAGGACGACGGAGGATGGGGAGAGCGGAGACAAAATCGTTGTCACGGGCGCAGCTGCCACTGCAGCGACGCAGGAAGCTTAGTGCGGCTCCGCCGCTTTGTGAACTGCTCTGGTGCTGCGTGGTGTGCGTGTGCGTGTGCGTGCGCGTGGCGTGCGCGTACGGCCTGGGGTGGCGTGTGTGTCCGCAGACGCACCGCCAAGTCCTGATGCAGTGACGCTGGCAGTCGCGCCTGGGCATGTTGTTTTGCCTGAGCGCATCAGGCGTCACTGCACTGCGTTGTGATGCCTTGCCTGCTACGCAGCAGGTGGCTCTGTGTGCGTCTGCTGCCCCACAAGCATGCCTGTGACCCCCGTATCTTTGCTGCGCGCCCTGTGTGCCGTGTGCGCCTGACCCTGCTGCTGTCTCTTCGTTCTGCCCCCTTGCCCTGGACCACACGTGCATGACACCTCCAGTTGTGCCCTGCTCTGACACGCTCACGCCTGCGCCCTCCCCATGTGCCCCTGCAGGTGAGCGACCCCTGCCACGCCAACTTCACGCACCACAAGGTGCAGGGCTCGCGCAGCAACGAGAAGGGCACAGACATCAAGCCGCTCACGCCGCCTACGCCGGCAGGCTTCAAGATGGAGCAGGACAGCGGCCGCTTCAGGGCCTCGTTTGAGTTTGTGGCGCCCTGCTTCCTCAAGTGAGCAGCGGGACGGCATAGCCTGAGCCGCAGCCCGCAGGAGTGGCGGGCTGCCAGGGTCAGCTTCAGTAGATGAGGTTGTGGAGATGAGCAGCACTCAGTCAGTGGGTTGGAGCCCTGAGCGTGGGCAGGCGGCGCCCTGGTTCCCTGCCTGTGTGTGTGTTTGGGGTGACCAGCAAGGTCAGCAGGTGCTGGGCTGCTGTTGGGCCCTTGCGGCTTGTCACTTACACTCCCGGGTGGCAGGCTGGCTGTGACGTCGGCAGCTTCATCCGTCTTCAAGGGTTCCATTTAACACTGCTGGGTTTGCACCACACAAGTCGACACAACTAATCAACAAACGAGTGGGGGCATGTGGCGAACTGCAAAGGTTGCACCACACAAGTCGACACAACTAATCAACAAACTGAGTGGGGGTGCATGTGGTCCCGTGCCCTTGAACTGCACGAAGGTTGCACTCACCTGACGTGCAGTCGCTGTGGCAGGCTCACTGTCAACCTGCCCAACACATCTCCTCAGAAGCTGTTCTTGTGGGACATGTGAACACAAAGGGGGCAATGCTAAGGACACCATGAAAGGTGTCGGCAGCTTGGGTTGTACGCTTGTGTGACTGTTCTGGCTTCAGGCCCAGCAAAGACACATGCAGCATTGAGTGCCCCACATATGATGAGTTGTTGCTGACTTTATCAGTGACAGTAGCAGCCACCCTTGCTGTGTTGTGATGGGCTGCGGCGCAGGTACACCTTCCCTGTCTTTGGCCGCGTGATGGCGGTGTACGTGGTGCCCACGGCCATGGGCTACAGCCGCATGATCACACGCTTTGTGAAGAACAAGCGCAGCCACCCAGCTCGTCCCGGGCTGATGGGCCTGGTGCTCAAGGTAAGCTGCTGAGCTGAGTGCACAGCAGTGCGGCAGGAGCACGCAGGCACTGTGGCTGCACAGCAGGTAAGCGCAAGCCACCAGCCACACCATGGATGAACAGCGGGTGAGCTCTAGGTCAGCCAGTGGCCTGGCTGCACAATGTCAACGGCCACCAAGGTAGCATACTTTGTACAGCCTTTTCAGCTGTACTGTATGTTGAAAGGGTTACATGGGGATCATGGCAAGTGCGTAGCCTGCTGGCTGCACAGCATGGAGGCCGGCGATGTGCAGAGCCGATACCCATGTGGGCGACATGTGTGGTGACAGCATAGCACAGCCGCAGCTTGCTGCCGTCCCTTGGGTGGTGGGCAGTGTGCCGCACAACTAGAGCCTTCATCAACCACGCAGCTGCTGTAGGGCTGGGCTGTGCATGCATCAAGATGGCACTTTCATCAGAATGGCTCAGGACAGACACATGCAGGGCATCCAAAGGTGGCTGCACAGCACATGTGGAGGGCAGGCATCACACTGACACGAGTTGTCACAGGTGGACACACTGATCACAGAGGAGCGCCAGTGTCATGACGCGATGCGCTTGTGTGTGGTGTCCCTGTTGTGCAGTTCATGGAGGTGCTGGAGGGCAACCGCGTGCTGGAGCACGCGCTGATGCGCAACAAGGTGCTGGACGGGGACAACCACGTGCTGCACGTGCAGGTGGGCAGCGGGGCTGGCAGGTTGGCTGAGAACTTATCGTTGTCGTGATTGCCAGCATTTGCACTCACAACCTGCAGCTTGTATATGCTTGCTTCGCTGACCGACTGTCTGCAGATGCTCTTGCTCAGCAGTGCAGTGTTGGGGTTCCTCAGCAACCAGCAGGGGTGCTGCTGCAGATGTGCATGTTTGCTGTGCTTGCGCTTGCACTTCTTAGCAACGTGCAACTGTTCGACATCTGAACCTGCTCCTGCTGTACGCTGGTGCCCCGCATCTGCGCCAACTCGCTGCTGGCTGCGTGGCTTCGTAGGAGCGGCAGCTGCTGGCTGAGGGGGTGACCAGCTGGCAGAAGAATTACTTTATGCCGGCACCAGTGACACAGGTGGGGCCGGCTGCTGCCCGTACTGCGATGCCGCTTGGTGAACCATTGTCTATCGTGAGGCTGAGGGTGCACACAGCACCCGCGTCCATGCCGGCATTACATTTGCACCCAGCATATGTGCCTGCTGCAGTCTTGTCTGCGGCACACATAGCGTGCAGCCCCTATCCCTGAGTTGCAACAAACAGAGGCTGCTGCTGCCTCCTGCCCCTGCAGGTGTTGCTGCCTGGCGCAGCTGGCTGACCAAGTTTGGTGCAGACATGCCGCTGCTGCCCAAGGAGCTGCAGGACCTGCCACCTCTGATGAGCAGGCGGCAGAGCCTGGACAGGCTCAGCCAGCACACGCAGCACTGCCCAGACTGCCAGCAGGTGTGTGGAGCTGCATCCTGCACACCCGGCTGTACTTCCGTGGCTTGCAGCTGCTGGTGGCGAGCGCATCGGTTGATGATGTTGATGCTGCTTGTTGGTGCTGGTCAATCCGCACATAGATATTAGCTTTGTTATCAAACCAGCAGAACATATGTTTCAAGAGTCAGCTTCAGCGCACGCTCCACAGGCTTGCAAAGACGGCTGATGCTTGTATCCTGCCGCTGATGCTGCTGGCAGGCGCTGAAGCGTATAACTCTGGCGCTGCCAGTGACCTGGGCAGCAGCTGCTGCAGCGCTGCTGGTGGCTGGTGTGGCAGCTGCAACTGGCGCTCCGCTGCTGTCGTGGAGTGTGGCCGGCGCTGCTGGCGCTGCTGTGCTGCTGGCTCTGGCGCACCGCAGCCTCAACAAGTTCAAGGATCTGTTCATATTCACAGATTATGTGCATGCTGACATTGCTTGAAGCTGTGAAGCTGCCTGGTTTATTGGTCAGAAGCATTCACAGCTCTGATAGGTGTAAATGATGAAGATGCGTGTACCACGCAGCGACTGTTTGACAGAGTTGCAGGCAGTCTGTTGGTTGTAAACAGACACGCAGTTGTTGTTAATGTGTGCAGTGGGCGGGGAGCTGGAGTGGTCAGTTGCTTTGTGCTTCGCACAAAGAAGCAGGAGAAGCACAGGTCTATGATGCTCGTCATGCCGTAGCGCTGATTGTTGTGGCAGCGCGTCTGCGGCGAAAGCCATGGTGGCGGGGGCACCATTTGAGCAACGTTTGTGCTGCATATGCTGCATTGTGCTGTGTTGTGCTTCTCTTCAACCAAAAAGTATTTGTGTTCAGGGCCACAGTGCTGAACCCTGCCCTGGCAGGCGCAGGCCAAGCAACTATAGCTATATAGCCATATAGCTGTATAGTGAAGGGTTTTACAGGCAGCAAGGCATGCAAGATGCAGTAAAGCACATGTGATGTAATGACTATATATTCATATATTTTTAGGCGTGCTCAACCGCACCCATTGCATTGCATAGTTGCTTATCAGTCTCCGCTACCAAGGTTACAGGTGGACTGGGTAGGTTCTTGTCAGCAAAGCACTAGCAGAGCTGCCCTGTAGTGCAGGTACATTAGTTTTAACTACTAGTAGTTACCGGACTCCGGTCAAGCGGCTTCACTCACACCAACTTAGGTGGTGGCTTTGCATTGCATTTGCATCACTGTTTGCATAGACTACAAGTCACCAAAAATGTAACGATCTACCTACCGTAATCTTTTACGCATTGGCGGTATAAGTGTTGGTGAATGGCATACAGTTGTTGGGTTAATGTTTCACTTTTCTTATATGGGAAGGGAGCGGGACAAACATTTTGCAACATTTGGCGTCTAGCTCTATTCCATTGAAATAACGCCTGGAAGGCCCATAAATCAGGCGATCATTCGACAGAGGCTTTCAATGACAGGCTGTGCTGTCGATCGGGCTGTACATAGCCTGGACAATGCCCGTTCGCCATCGAAAATTGCTGGAAACCGCCCAGTCAGTGTAACTGTTGGCGAACCCTGTGCGACAATAATATCCCTCAGTGAAAGTATTGGCGAATGCACGATCCTTTCAGTTTGCAATTACGCCAAATGATAGTGCGATTACCTACCTGTACTGCTTAGATCCTTCCCCGTAGCACGATCCCAGCCGAATAACTTTTTGCGTCCCCAACATGATGGCATCGAAATATGTGACAAGTTTGTGACTTGCTTAAGCCGGTTGCTGGGGCTTGCAGCCCCAAAACAGGAGGCACGCCCACCACAGTTAGGTCACTGCTTCCAGGCACTGAAACGAGGAACGTACGCACGCGATCGTGAGCTACGCTGAAGACACAAAAGCGTGTTCGTTGTGGCCTAGCAAGCGCCGAATGCTGGTAAAGGCAACAATCACATGACAACTAGAGTACTCCGCCTTCAGCATAGATAGTGCAGCACACATCACGATCTGCTACGACACCTGGCCTTTCCACATCTGCCTTGTCATTATAGTGCTTTGCCGAGTCAGAGGCAGGTGCACCCTGTGTAGGGTGGTAGCATGCCTGCTGCCATTCAATGATTGCAGTCAGAATCAAACAAGGGGGTGTTGACTCCCCTTAACTCCTGTCACACCCCTTGTAGCGGAGGGGTAACGGTGGAAGTAATGATTCTGCTTGCACAGCTGTGTTGTACGTGGTCTAAGGGGCCAAATCAACTAGTGGAAAAAAAAACTTCTGCTACTCCCAACTTTCATAATTCTGGGCTCTCCCAGTAGATTTTACCTCCTGACTTCCTGCTGAAACCCTCATTTCAGGAATTTAGGGGAAGTTGGTGACACAAGCCAGGAAGTCATAGTTGCCAAGCCACTAGTGTTATCTGACATCATTTCCAGGGCACAGGCTACTCTCACCACCGCCTTAATTGACGGCAAGTGCCCATGCGCAAAGCATGTGACGCAGTGGCACCGTGAAGACATTGCTGCTGAATATGATCTATTGGCTATACTTGAAGATGGACATGTGTCCATCACCACCGTCATCATCATCATGTTACCAATCAGTTGTAGCGATCAGCATGTACATGTTACAACGTATGCGAACACAAGATGCACCAACTTCCAAGCTTGCTGCAAGTTGCAGCACACACCAATCCAGCGCCGCCCACCCAATTGATACACAAACACATCGTAGAAAGCCTGGCAACTTGATTTTTGCACACACGCTCTAATACCCTTCAGCATGGCGGCAGCTGTCAGGGTGTCTGAGGTTCTGACTGGTCCACGGCAGCCCCGGCAGCATGCACTGTGCGTCTGTGCTGTATGTACACAGAGCCTTCCCTGCGCCTGTGCGCGTCTGCACTGCAGCTGCTGGTAGCAAACCTGTGCAGATGAGACCAACAGCTATCACAGAACTGGCTCCACTCCATCTCGTCCCATCTGAAGTCTGCTGCGTACATGGTGGGGTCCCAAAACTGGGGTGGAAGATGATGTTTCCAATGCATCTGTGTAGAAGTTTGGGCCAGCGACTACAGATGTCTGCAGCTGCAGCAGCAAATAAAGCGGCATGAAGTGGGTCCAGGCGCGCCGCTGATGATGGCAGTGTACTGCCAGAAACCACCATGCTCCCGCCAAGCAGCCTCCAACGCCTTGAAGATATTTTTAGCTACTTCCAGCGTGGGTGCAGAGCAGCATTCATAGTACTCTGTGGCAGGAATGCAGGTGCAGCACCCAGAAGCGCTCAGAAGCATAACGGTCCATAACACAATCACTGAGCAAAGCACAGGTCCATTGGCATGTAACAATCTTACGTGTGGCATCAGATTGTTCACTCTCAATGCACATCCCTCCTTCTTGAGGCACAAAGCGTGGCAAAAGTCCTAACACTATTTGAACAGCATTTGAACACTGTTACGTTGCAATGAAGCGCTGATTGCGTGAATATGCAATGAAGGAGGAGGAGGAGGAGGAGGAGCAGGAGGAGGAGGAGGAGGAGGAGGAGGAGGAGGAGGAGGAGGAGGAGGAGGAAGCCGAGTGCAGGAAGCGTGCCGGGGTTGATTGTGCTGCATCCAATATCAAGTGTGAGGTGAATGTGGCATGGGATGGTGGTCCTGTGGTGTCTCAAGAGTCTCTTCAGGATTTGCTGGGTCTACTTGATGCGTTGGCAGAGCACAAGGCTAGCCAGCGCACCTGCGGCAGCAACGGCAGACCCAGCAAAGCACAGGCACAGCAGCAGGAGCAAGGGCAACCTTCTGCCACATCGAGCCGACCGCCGCAGCCAGCTAGACGGCAGCAGCAGGCGCAAGAGCAGGAGCTTGTGGCACAGCAGGCAGGGACGCAGCAGCAGGGCGGTGGGCAGCGACTAGCCAGCAGGCAGCGGCATGCAGCACAGCAGGCGACAGAGCATGGTGGGATGCAGGCGCAGAGGGAGCAACACCAGCAGGGTGGGGGGCAACAGCAGCAGCCAGTCACAAGCACCAGTGGGCGCAAAATAAAGCCACAAGGTTGGCGAGCGAAGGACTTGTAGGCTGGTGTTCCTGCATGAGCACGGATTGGGGGGGCGGGCCTCTTTGATGGCGGATTGGGGTTGGGTAGGCCTGCAGTTTTGCTGCAGTTTGGGGCCAGGCATGCATATCATTGTGTCATGAAGGGTGCAGGCCAAACCCCATCGAGTGTGTTTGGGAAGCCTGGCCTGGAGACAGGGCATGCAACATAAGGCCGGGATGCAGTTGTTGTGACCCATTGGGCATGCTGGGGACAGAGCGTGCCAGTGTATTGTGATCTGTGTTGTGCAGTAGCAGTACACTCCACCAGTCGTTTGGCTATGGGGCGGCAACTGTTCCGTGCGGCCTCAGCGGCTGGCTTTTGCATGCTCACAATGTTATGCATGTAGTGTTCATAACATCAAACGGCTTTGGGATCTGTTGAAGGAGCAGGCACTACCACAGACACAAGTGCATGACTGCTGCCCTGGGCACGCCTTTGGGAGTGACCGCCCGTTACATACCAACAATAACAATACGTACTTTCATATGCCACTGTGCCAACCAACCCATACTGCTGACACGAGCTCCCATAACCCACGGTCCTAACCTTGTGTGCCCTATGTCACCAGATGAGTTGCACCAGCATCTCACGTACACATACCCTGGCACTGACCCTCATGCATGCCACTAAGCACATATGCATAGCCCAGGAGCCCAGGAGCCCAGGTGCCATTAAATCCGTTCTTTTACATATGCATTAATATGCAGAACAGCCCTTACACGAACACTTCATCTTCTCACTTGCAACCTGCCCACTAATCGACCTGCCAACTACTCAAAACCCCATGCTCCCCAAGCCACAATCACAATCAACGCTGTCCCGCTGCAGCATGTTCATGGTTGCCGCGAACAGCTGCTGAGGTATAGTGTACAGGTTGCATGGACAGCGTCAGACTTCCACCGCCCCATGACTAGAATGAGCCTTGTGTGCACTCCAACGTTCGCTGCGTGCGTAGCATCACCTCGGCGCAAAGAGTGTGCCGCATACATGTGAGCAGCAGGAACACCAGCCTTTGTCAACGCCGGCTTCAAGCGCGGCCCCACCATGTTCTTGCTGAGACGCGAGTGCGAGGCCTGCAATGATGTAAACACCGGACCCACTGCGGTGTTGCCCCTTGCTAGCTGCTCCAATGCCTTGAGCATTATTGCTGGGAGTATGCTGCCCTCAAACCCTGAGCCCAGAAATACTCATGCACCAGCGCCCGGGTCTGTCTCGGACTTCGGTAAGTACCAACCTAACTCCCCCCCCGCTGGTGAAGTGCACGTCCCCCCAGTCTAAGCCCACTATTTCTGAGATACGCAGCAATCCTGCCCAGCCAACCACAAACATGGCGGCATCCCTCACCGCTATGAATCTGATGTTGTTGGTGTTGCTCAACACCCCCAAAACATCCACCAAGTCTTCTGCCAACACAGCAGTTTTTGCTGCTGGTCACAAACAGCCAGCCTGTGCGCAACCTTCAATGCCTGGTGAACCTCCTGCCTTTCCATCACCTCTCCACATTGCAACACTCGCCGTGCCACCGGCGCAGACTAGCCATGGTGACCCCAATGGTCGACAGCTTGTAGTTTGCCGCTACCATGCAGGCGATGAACTCCGCCACAGCTGCTGCGTGTAGCCGCATGCTCCTACCTGCTATGCTGCAGTAACGCTGAAGCCGCTGCACTCTCGTGTCATTCGTCAGTTGCGACGAGAATGCCACGTCAGCTGGCATGAGGTTCGGCATATCCCGCTGCACTTGATGCACGAATTTCTGCGTCCACCCGGACGCGGGCAGCAATGGCCGGTGCTGCTGCCATTTAGCTGCTGCGCTGCCCCATGTATGTAAGGAATATTGCAATATACGATGTAGTTGTACAAGCAAAGACGATTGCCGCGAGGCGCGTGGGCGCTAGCGTGCTTCTGGCTGAGGGACTCGGTTGGCATTTGCAGCGCACACAGTAGCACTTGGATGGTATTTAGTGGTCGATCTCCGCGGCCGGCAGCGTGCACGGGGCAGCCGACAGACATTTGATAGAAGGCAGCCGGCAAAGCCCAGTGCTGCCCTGCTACGCGCTCTTCGCCGCTGCATTGGTCGCTGGTTTGTTTGGATATGTAGTGAGTTTTTAATGCAGGTGGTTTGGCCCGAAGGCTGCCTGGCAGGCTGGAGCCCCACAGCAGTGCTCAGACCAGCTAGACACCAGCAGTGCCTAGCAGAGTTAAACGCAGATGGCAGCAGGCTTAGCCCACTGACCGTTTCCTGGTTCTTACTCGGGTGTCTTTCAAAGACTCTTCAAGAGCCTTGTTGATAATCGCCGCTTACAGGATCGTCCTGCAGCATATACAGCGACAACAGCGGCGGGAGCAGCAGTAACAGCAGTAGCAGCACGGCCGGTGGCGAGGCTAGTTGCGACACCAGAACAGGGAATGCCTGTGAGGTTACGCGTATGAAATGTCTGGCAGATGGACTCACATGCTCGTTGCTGGTCGCGGTGACCACCCCCTTTATGATGTCAGAAGCAGCTGTACATGAGACAGCTTTTCCAGGCCTCCGGAAGGCACCAACAATCCGTTCACTATGGGAAATGCAAATCCACAAGTCATCCAGAAGTCGTCCATAGCAGGCCGTCCACAGGGCTGTCCACAGGCGGTCACCGCCCGTCCAGGAGCGATCCAGATCCGACCCTATCCACAGGACCGAGCGTACTGCTCTGGATGGCGTGTACGAGATATGGATGCACCTATGGATGAGCACACCACGCTTAGATTGCACGCTATTGTGTTACAAATGTATCGATATGCAACATACGAGGCTTCCCAGGCCCCAGTCGATCACTCAGGCCCCTGCAGGATCATCACTCAGCCCCCTGCAGGAACAACAAAGCAGGCCTGCAGCAATGCGGTGTAGCATGCATGCAAGACACAAGTCCACGCATACACGTGGTGCTGAGTGCCACCCAATATGCTTTGAACACGAGGCAGCGCTGCTGGGAATCATGCCTTGCAGTTGTGCAGCACTGCTGCATTGAACGCAGTGTGTACTGCATGCACCGGTCTGCAGTACAAATTCAAGTAAGCAGTTGCACGAAAGCACACTCTGCACAGCACTAAGCAGCATCTACACTACACCAGTGTGTTGCTATAAGCTGCATCAGTGTTTGCTGTCAACACCTGCGCAACACACATGTCAAGCCCACAAGCGTCAAGTGCTATCTGCAACCACTACAACGTCTCAGCAGCGGTCCACGGCTGCGCAAGCTAAGTGTCATCCCTGTACCGCTGTGGCTTGTTGCGCTGACGGCCACCCTTGCTATCTGCCCCGGCGCGGCCTGCTGCTGCTGCTGCTGCTGCAGCAGCAGCAGCACTCGCAGCATGTGCTGTCGCACCGCTGTCATTGCCCCCTGTTTCGTGCAGGAATGCCTCAGGTTCAGCCAGTAGCTCTTCAGCAGCTGCATCGCCCCCATCACTGCCACTACCCACCTCTGAGTCCCAGCCGCCGTCACTGCTGTCCGACCATGCCTCGCTGTCCTCTGACTTCTGCTGCCCACCCCGGCCCCTGCGCCCCTTGCGCCGACGCTGCTGAGGCTGACGCTGCTTACGCTTGCGCTTGCCTGCGCCCTCTGGCTTGCCTGCTGCGCGTTGCTTGGCAGGCTTGGGCAGCCTGCCCACTGGCTTGTCCGCACCTGGTGGTAGCTGGATTGCCTTGTCGCTTGGCTGCTCACCAGCAGCTAGTGCCGCACAGAGCGCCTCCTACAAGTAGTAAAACAGCAGGCAGCAGGGTGCAGAAGACTGTGTGTCTGCGTCTGCGTCTGCTGCAGTTGCTGCTGCTGCTGCTGCTGCAGCAGGTGCTGCTGGTGCTGCTGCGCTGCGGTCCCCTGCAGCTTGTGCTGCTGGGAAGGGTGGTTGTGAGCAGCGCCGGCCCTGCAGCGCAACAACCATGGAAAGGTGTGGAAATTATCACATAACCTCAGTTGCAGGTGCAACCACTTTGCCATGAGGTTGTGGTGCAACACCCAAGGACGAGAACATTTAGGGCAATGCAACCCTGGCCTGGCGCACTTGACTTAGCAGTGCAATGCTCAACAATACCGTATACATTTGCAGGCAAAAGATGTTCATGTGAGCATTTCACAAACCAGTATCTCAGCAGCAACAACGTATGATGTATGTGTGCAACACGGTGCGTACCTTCTTGCAATGGACAGCATGCGTGCAGCCTTGCGCTGCAAACCATATCACTGGGTGCGCTGACACATCCGGTGCTCTGCCAGCGCAGCGGATTCACCCAAAGCAAGTGTCCCCCTCACCTGTATGGAGGCTGCGGAGCCACCGCTGCTTGGAGCAGCGCCCCCGCCTGCTGCAGTGGCCTGACCTGTGATGCTACTGGGAAGCCCGCTACCAGGGCTGGAAGCTGAGAGCTGCTGAAACAGCTGCACCAGCGGTGTTGGCAGCAGTGCAGCGTTGCCGGTCTTGTCGTCCTTGCGGTCGTACAACTTGCCGTGCGCGCTGAACCACTTGTCTGCCTCCTGTTCGTAAGACGCTCTGTCCTTGATCCGGCTCTTCGTAGCTAGCGATGGGTCGTACCCAGCCTTGTGGGCATTCCTCACATTGTTAGCTTGCTGCACCTTCCGCCTGCAACAGAGCAGTGCAGGCAGGGGAAGACATCATGCACGTGGACATGGAGGCGCAGCAAATGTGAACTGGTGGCGGAGGTGAATCCTTGGACCATGCACTGCCCCTAAACATAGCATGAAGACCGCCAGTAGTGCTGTCAGGCATTAATGTTGCACAATGACAGCAGCAAATGGCAGCAGCAAATGGCAGCAGCAGCAGCAGCAGCAGCAGCAGGTGGCGGCGGCACCAGCAGCAGCAGCATCGGCAGCAGAAGGCAGTTGTGAGGTCATAGCAGTCCACAACATGCATAATCTTCAACCAGCAGCAGCACAGCTGTCATGCTGCGATCTGCCGCAGCGCTGTGGGTGCACTTGCAGTTGGAATGGGTACAGCGAGTGGTATGGTAGAGAGTTCATCCTGCTGGTCTACTCTGTTGGTGTTGCTCCAATCCTGCAAGCATACCAGCAGAGGTAGCAGCAGCAGCAGCAGCAGCAGCAGCCCTGTCTGTGCTGGAGAGGGGCACAGCAGTACTGGGCTGCTGCCCAACGCCAGTCAACGGTCATAGAATGTGCTGTGCATAGAGCACCGTTGCAGTCCAGCGTGGCACAGCACGCAACGCAACGCAACGCAATGCAATGCAAGCACGCAACGCAAGCCAACGCCCGCCAGCGCAGGCCAGCGCGCACGCCCGCCAGCCCGCCAGCACGCGCGCACGCCAGCATGCACACCAGCATGCCAGCACGCACACACGCCAGCACGCACGCGCGCAAGCACACATGCACGCACACACGTGAGCACGCCCGCACGCGCGCACGGCAGCATGCACACCAGCATGCCAGCACGCACGCACGCACGCACGCACGCACGCACGTGAGCACGCCCGCACGCCAGCACGCACACACGCGAACATGCACGCCAGCACGCACGCGAGCACGCCCGCTAGCACGCGCGCACGCACGTGAGCACGCCCGCCCGCACGCACGCACGCGCGCACGCCAGCACGCACACATGCGAGCACGCACGCCAGCACGCATGCGAGCACGCACGCACGCCCGCACGCACACATGCGAGCACACACGCAAGCACGCACGCACGCACGCACACGTGCACGCGCACGCACGCACGCACGCAAGCGTGCATGACAGCACGCAAAGCACCCACGCATGCACGCACGCACGCACGCACACCAGCACGCCCGTCAGCGCGCGCGCACGCACGTGAGCACGCCCGCCCGCACGCAAGCATGCACGCCAGCACGCACGCACGCACGCACACCAGCACGCCAAAACAGCACCGCCAGCACACGCCAGCACACGCCCGCCCGCGCCCGCGCCCACACACACACACACACGTGCACGCACGACTTGCCTCCGCAGCTTGTCTCTCCAGAAGTCATCATCCCTGTATGAGGAGAGGCGCACCAGCACCTTGACGAAAAACGCATCCAGTTCTTCCCACAGCTCCTCATCATCCGCGCAGGTGTCGACCAGCATTTGGCCCTTGAAGCGGGAGTCCTTCCAGATGATCTCCACGCCTGCGGTCCCTGCTGCAGGCACGTCATCCCAGCTTGATGCCTCCCGCCTTTCTGCCTCCTCGCTTGTTGCTGCGCTGTGTTGCTCATAGACCTGCGGCAGTGGTGCAGGTGCAAAGGTCGACAGAACTAACAACCATGTGTCAGGCACCTCACCCAACGTTGACATATGTCACAGGGGTCTGAAGGCCCTGAAGCTACAGTTGTGCACATATCAGGGTTTGGTGGTGGCCAGACATCATCACATCTCATGTGCTTTCCTGCATCTTGTACGCCTTGCTGCTTGTAATTGTAAAAAACAGTTCGCGAGCGTTTTGCTTGCCTTTTTGAACCATTTGGAGGTTTGTCGCATACGTGGGGTAGTATAGCCTCTTGTCAGCCAGGTGGTTCGCATATGATGACCTTTATGCGGCAACAACCTGCTCTTGTGGCTGCCTTCGTGCATTGTTGCTATTTGGTGCGCTGCCACCCGGAGGCGGACCCTGAGTCCTTCTTGTCTTCGGTTTCTGTCGCTCAAGCGATCGATGCAGCGGACGAATTTTTCTCTGCTGACTCTTCTGTTTGTTCTGATGACGATGATATATTCTATGAGGTCTCCCCCCCCAATGAGCCTCTCGTTGGCTCCTGAATGGGGTTCCCACTCCTTGTTGGGTGGAGCATGTAATGTAATGTAATGTAATGTAATTAATTATATAACTTTCAAATACCAGAGCTCTCCCATGTTGTTGCTTAAAATGTCGTAGGCAGCGTGCTGGCTGTGGAAAGGCAAACTGCTGAACTACAGCGGGCCATCCAAGAGCACAACACCAAGCCATGCACAAGTACATGTAGTGTACTGCACAGCAGCTGCAGGCAGTGGCATCACACCAAGAACTAACCAAGCCGTGCCGAGCGACTCACGATGACGGTGACCATGCGCCGCGGAATGAAGCCCTGGATCCTGTCAAGGGCACCCCGCACAGCTGGAGAACCGTTGTTGGTGCTCTTGCTGGCACGAGCACTGCTGCTGCTTGCAGCAGCACTGGTGCTGCTGCGTGCGCCACCTGCAGCAGAATCAGCTCTGTCAGATCTGACATTGTTCAACATTCACCATCACTGTGGCAGCCTATTCATTTGTATGGATGACTATTTGAAATGTGCAGGAGCTCCACAGCGTGATCTGCACCTGCCGGAGCATCCACCCACAGCTGCAGTGTGGTGCCCTGCACTGAGCCCAGGGCACAGCACGCAGCTGCATCCCTTGCGCACAACACATCCACCAGCAGCTGCACATCAACAGCTGCTCCTCCCTTCTCAGTCCTTAGCGTCTTTGTGGCAGCATCGGGGTCGAGTCCCAGCTGCGTGCAGGCGTTCCTCAAGCAGTTCTCAAACGTGCTGCAGAGCCGATCAGGGCTGGTGCCCGGCAAACACATAAACACGAACTTAGCACTCCGTTTTCTAGATGTGATCAACTCGATCGTGTTGATCTGGCCGCTTGAAGTACTCGAGCCCGCACCGGGCTCGAGGCCGCCTGAAGGAGGCCCCTGAAAGGAACTTGCACTCATCGTCAACACAAACAGTTTGCGATCGTGCCTCACGCTGCCTAATCAGACGGCTACAGGATCACATGGTCTCCCAAAACCCCACCTGACACTTGTTTAAAGCATACCCCAGCCTGGCATTTGACGCATGCTGTGCAGTGGTTTGCTGCTGCGATGCTGGTTGGAGCAATTGCACAACGCAAGTATCTGCCGGTACACAACTGAGGTCAAACCATAAACAGCGCAACAGTGCTCAAGAAGCACACACTAGTACCAGCACACACTACTGTGGTGGCCACCATACCAACCGGGGCTGTGGGCACCTCAATGCATGAATGTCATTCTGTTCTCTTTCAGGTTTACGTATTTAGCTACTGTGAACACCATATGACGAAATGATGCGGACAACATGTGTGTGAAGCTGGCAGAATATGGCATGTCAGGCCTAGCTAGCTAGGCCTGACACGCTGGCAGGCCGGGGCGAGCCTGGAGATCCAAACCTACTGGTGTAATTTTTAATGACCAATGCTTAATGCTCAGCAGTAGTGACACTTCTTGATGTCTGCGCATGTCACGTGTACAGCCTGCTGCACATACATGCATATGTGCCGGCAAGAATAATGTAAAGGGCAGCTGCTGTCGTTGCGCAACAAGTTCATGCATCGAAGCACTTATCGGCAGAGAGTTTGTTGGGATGCGCACGTGCCACAGACGCCGCCCAGCTGCCGCAGGCGCCAGACTTGCGTATGAAAGTAAAAGCGCCCTGCATGGCGTTGCGGACACGCTGCGCCATCCACCCTGCAGCGTGCGCACAGCGCCAGGCACCATGCATGGCGCTGCGGACACGCTGCGCCATGCGCCATGCATGGAACTGCGCACACGCTGCGCCATGCGCCCTGCATGGCGCATGGCGCAGACTGCTGCACAGCACCAATGGCAAGTTTGCAGGTCGGCGCCACCTGTTTTTTTGTTGTGCATTCACATTTACAACTGCTGTTCGCATAGCTAGAATTGTAATGCATCAGCTGGCTCAAGACTGTGCAAGCGCAACCTGCACGCTGCCACAACTGGCTCATGCTTTGCAAGAGATCTCTTGGTTCTAGAACCCCATGGCCAGCTGTGTGAACTTTACAATCTTAGCATGTTGTTGCTGATGCCGCAAAGGTATGGCTTACAAGATTGATCAGTAATACTACTTTAGCATCCTGTTCACATGCCAACTTCACCCAATCCTGTCGCGCTGTGGCATGCATGCATGTATGGGTCCACCAACTCTAGAGATCTCTACTGTAGATCAATCTACAGTTCATGTGTACAGTTCAAGCTGTAGGCACAGTTGAGCTGTAGATGGCAAGCAGCATCCCATCCAAAGTAACTCCTACTATTTGTGCTGCAACACAACTGTAGCTTCAGCTGAACCAACTATCTAGGGTGAATGCTTCACCTTGAAGGCTGCCATCTCGGTTAACGCCAGCACTACACAGTGTTGTGTTGGTGTGATCGCCAATTGTGGTAACATGTAGACAAGTGCGATCATTTAATACCTGCTGTCTCATGCTCAACCCTCCTCTGTATGACTTGCGTACTGCATGAGCTGCACTGCATGCAGTGGGCTCGATGCAGTTGCTTGCACACTGCAATGCCGCACTGCAGTAGGGCTGACTTGACAGCAAGCTGCTGGTGACAGCTCATTGGCTGATCGCAAGCGCTAGCCTAGCAGCTCCCACTTTGTACGGCCGCACTAATGGCGGCAAAGGCAAGTGCAGAAGCACATTGTCACACTTTCAGACAGTGCACAGTTGTGCCTGGTGTGTCATGTTCGTTGATGGTAGCACTGCCATTGACGGACAGCGACTGAATAAGCACATGAGCTGCAACTGCAGCTACGCAGGGTGCAATCAAGTCGACAGCGGGGCAATGGGTGGCCTGGTAAATCACAAGGCAATGGCGGCGCTAGCAGACCTGGCCAGCACACACGCGGCAGCAGGAACGGCAACAACAAAGCAGCCGCAAAGCACAGCTAGTGCTAGCAGCAGTGCGGCGCTGGCACCAAGTAACTATCATGCATACAATGTTCTGCGCAACCCTTGATAACTTGTGCCAGAAATGTGTTGCGCACTGTGCACACTTGCAGAAATGACAGCAACAACCATCTATATAGGCAGCTGGTACACCAGCCTGTGGCTGGCAACAAGCAGCAGGGATCATTAAGGGCCCTGCTAGCAAGCAGTGCCGTCCGCTACGATACCCATGTTGGCAGTTGTGATGCAGATGCAGTGTTAGCAGCGGTAAAGCTTACATGTTCAATGGTAGCATCATCGCCAGCATCGGTGCTCTGCTGCTGGAGAACAAGGGGTGGCAGACAAGGTGCATTGCCGCCTGTTGCTGTGCTGTCCAATGCTCACATGTGTGCGGACTTTGCGTCACCTGGCTGCGCAGGTGGTGGCGCACCTGGCTGCTGCTGCTGCTGCTGCCGCGCAGGTGGTGGCGCACCTGGCTGCTGCTGCTGCTGCTGCCGCGCAGGTGGTGGCGCACCTGGCTGCTGCTGCTGCTGCTGCCGCGCAGGTGGTGGCGCACCTGGCTGCTGCTGCTGCTGCTGCCGCGCAGGTGGTGGCGCACCTGGCTGCTGCTGCTGCTGCTGCCGCGCAGGTGGTGGCGCACCTGGCTGCTGCTGCTGCTGCCGCGCAGGTGGTGGCGCACCTGGCTGCTGCTGCTGCTGCTGCCGCGCAGGTGGTGGCGCACCTGGCTGCTGGCTGCTGCTGCTGCGCAGGTGGTGGCGCACCTTGCTGCTGCTGCTGCCGCACATGTGCTGGCGCAGCTGGCTGCTCCTGCTCCTGCTGCTGCTGCTGCACAGGTGGTGGTGCAGCTGGCTGCTGCTGCTGCTGCTGCTGCACAGGTGCTGCCGCAGCTGGCTGCTGCTCCTGCTGCTGCTGAGCATCCACAGGCTTGGCAGGTGCAAGGCGCAGCAGGCTCTTGATGAGCGGCGCAAGGAAGGCGTCCATGACAGATGGCTCGGTGGGGCCTTCGATGCACAACACCAGCTTGTGCCATTCACGCCAAGCAGAAGCGCCGTTAGGCAGGCCACAGTACCTGCAGCAGAGCAAGCGCAGATCCAAGCTGCCCTGTTTAAGCAATATTGAGGCGCCCGCTGACCCTAGGCAAAGAGCTGCAAAGAACGCTGGCTTTGCAAAAAGCACGCATGCAAATACCAAAGGTAACACACATGTAGCAGTACAGCAACAGCAAGGCAGTTCGAAGGATTGCTGCAGTCACTGTCGCCGGTTCTCAAGCAGTGACAGTAAGAAGCAAACGACGTGCACGCGTGGCCGTCAGTAGACAAACACAAAACTGCCACCAGCAGACACGGTGTGAACGGCACTCACCGCATGAACATGAGCCCGGTTGAGTGCTGCACGAAGTTGTATGGCTGAGCAAAGTCGAAGCCCAGCTCAATCACACCATGCAGTGTGCTGGTCAGCACCCCACCGACGGCTTTGTTCAGCCTGTTGAACTCTGCACTTGCCCAGAAGCTCCCCACACGAGCCACCTTGGCCGCCAGCAGGGCTGCAACAAACTCAGGGTCGGACATGAGCTCCTTGATGCTGTCTTCTGGTAGCACAAACCAGAAGCGCTGCAAGGGGGTGCGGCGACCACAGCCACAGCAACAACACGAACATGAACAGCGACAGACAGCACAAGAGTAAGGTGTATGAGCGTCGAAAGACTGAGCAACATGTTGCAGCATGCTAATCATAACATCACAGTGCACAGCAAGGCGCAGCGCGCACCACCAGCCAAAGTCTGCAAAGCAGACATGGACAGCAGGTGTACCTGGTGCCAGTGACAGCATGGACAACAAGAAGGCACCCGCAAAACGACATCACCAAAATACACGCACGCACCCGCACAGGAACCAGTTTCCCCATGACTGTCTTGAAGCGCTTGCCCTTGCACTTCTGGCAGTGGTCATGCTTGTGCTTGTGCCATTGTGCTTTGGGGGTCGGCTCCCAACCAGTACAGCCAGCCTCACAAGCGTGCCACTCCACTGAGCTGATGTCCTGCACCTCCAGGATAGCCTTCATGAGGTAGTAGGAGGGTGGCAGCTTGTTGCCCTGCACAGAGCAGGAACAAGCAGAGCAGAAAACGCATCAAGGCATGTCAGCACCCATATTGAGCGGGTCGGGGGAGGCATAAGTGGTGTATGCTGACATGCAACATGTCTCCAGAGTACATGTTCGCAATATACCATCAGCGCAAGCACCAGATTACATGTGCTAACCAGCAGCAGCTGATGCTACTCCCTCTGTTGCAACAGCAGCAACAGCAGCACCGTCCTCTGGCAGGAAAAGCTTTGACATCATGCCCAGCAGCGCTTCAAAGGCGCCATCCCGCACGCAGAAGTCGGACTTCCAGGACATGAGCATGAACACAGCCTGGTGAATCTGCAGCTTGCTGTTCTCCCCCTGGCAAGCCCACAAAGGGTCCTTCAAATGACCCCTGTACCACTCTGCTTGGCTGCCTGCCTTGGTTGTGCTGCCACCAGCTGAGCTGCCCATATCGACTGGGAGCCCTTGATCCTGCATGTCTACAGCAGTGCCTTCGTCCTCAAGGCTCACTTCTACACCAGAGTCGCCACTGCTTATGGAGCTGGTGTCCCATCCATCTGCGTCTGCTGCTGCACACTGCTGCTGCTCATGCTGTTCTTCAAGTCGTTCCTGCTCCTGATCCAGCAGCTCCTGCAGTTGCTGCTGCTGCTGCTGCAAGGGGTCTTGCAGCTGAGCATCCTGCTGCTGCTGTTGTTGATGTGCAGGACTGTCAACAGCCATAGCTGCAGCTGCAGCCACTCCTGCCTCAGCTCCAGGCATAGCAGCCACAAGAGCAGCGTACAGCTCTTCCTGCACGCCAGGCCAGCAATAAGACGGTACACACAAGCAGCAAGCTGGAGGTGAAAACCTTGGAAAATCGGACAGTGTGGTGATGCCGTAGTGCCTACCGTACTGGGATGTCAATTGCCATTGCTGTCAGGCACACACATGCATGGACCCTTGTGCTGCAATCTAAACCACAATAAATGTCAACAAAGCAGGCAGCCTGGGCGGTGTGCGTGTGCAAAACTTACTGCATGAACTAGTGTGCAGCTGCAGCAGTACCGTCGTACAGCATAATCTGCCAACCTTGTTATCCTCACTCACCCCAAAGATCTTCCTGAGCTCAGGTGCTGTGTACTCTGCTTGAATGAGGTCCTGGTATATGGCCATCGCCTCAGCTGTGACATCAGCATTCTGCTGCTCAGGATTGTCTGCTGCCCAATCCTCGGCAGCATCGAACCAGACCTCATCTGCCGCTGCCGCCATCGCTGCTGCTGCCAGCTCATCAGCTGGAGGCAATACTGTGGAAGGCTCAGGCACATCATCCAGCTGCATGTCACCTGCAGAGGTGTACCGACAGTGTCAGCGAGATGAACACATGCTTGTGAATGAAGAACTACAATCAGGCACCGGCGGTTGCCTGCTAGCAAGCAGGTCACTGGCCAGGCCCAATGGGGAGGCATGCACGCCCAGCTGAGGCATGCACGCCCTGCAGGCTGGCACCAATCTCCTGCCTGCAGAGGTACTTGTGATGCGTATCTGCTGTGGGTAGATAGGCTGCAACACCGGCTTCGAAGCGGATGTGTAACAGTCCTCACTACTACGTATACTGCCTGCCTGCCTGCCTCACCTGCAGCTGCAGCATCCACAGGTACCTCAACGGCGTCTGCACGACGCCGCAGTGGGCATCTACCAAGGCCATGATGCTTTTTAAACTGTGTTCTAGAACGAGGATCTAAGTCAAGGCAGCGGGGGCAACGCCTGGTGTACACCTGTCCGCTGGCATCTTGAAAAGTTTCTGCTTCATCATAGAGGCTGCCAGAACCAGCTTTTCGTTTCATGCTAAATCCACAATTCAAGCAGTGAGCTGCCAGATGTCACGGCCAGGAGCAGCAAGGACAGCTGAAGAGGACATATATCAGAAGGGCCTGCGTAGTGTTTTCACAACCTAAATCGCAAGTTTAGTGACCAGATCGTCTCTCAATCAAACACCGGGAGCGGCATTGGCCCTATGCGTCGGGCAATTGTCACCAGACCTGAGGGGTTCAGGGTTAGCCTGTTGCAGGGCCTGCAGCGGCAGTTGGACCCTTTCAAAAGCATTCAACGCATATTTGGCTCAAGTAGAACTAATTCTGGAACAGTATGATTGCCGCTGCTCATATGTTGGCCGCTGTAACAGCTGTAGTGCTGTGCCTAGCACACTGGTCCGCACACAGTGAAGTGGAGGCCTGAAAAGGCTAAAAAAGCCACAGACATGTACAGTTCGGACATTACCAAGCTCCACGGCACAATCTGCATGGTTTGAGCGTACTCAGCCTCACTGCACTGCAGCCATCCAGAGCAAGTTGCTGCGGATGCGCAGCAGGCCCCTTCTGGACAACTACTGGACAGCCTCTGGATTTGGCTTTCCCATAGTGGTTCCGTTTCGTCGGTCAAGCAGTTCCAGCCTGGAAGCCACAACACACTGGCCAGCCAATGGCTGACGGCACGTGCATAGCGATGGTGGTTGCGGGACCCAGGCATGTACCTTGGTTGCAAAAGTGTTTGATGTGTGCGCTGACCTTGGGCTCCCACTTGGCTTGTAGCGGTGTTGGTCTTGCCACCTGGGCTGCCGCAACGTCCTAGTTTGTGATTGCAAGATGTCAATGGTACAATATGATAATTGCCGCTTGTGTTGTGAGGCGCCAGCAATCCGTTCCCGTTTCGTTAGTCAAGCAGTTCCAGCCTGGAAGCCACAACACACTGGCCAGCCAATGGCTGGCGGCACGTGCATAGCGATGGTGGTTGCCGGGCCCAAGCATTTACCTTGAATCAATTTTGCGCTGGCACTTGTTGTGGCCTTATCAAGCGTGAATCATATGTGTAATGGCATAGGATTGCTGTCACAGCAGTCGTCTTGCATTGTTCTTGCAAAAGTGTTTGATGCATGCGCTGACCTTGGGTCCCCACCTTTGCTTGTAGCGGTGTTGGTCTTGCCACCTGGGCTGTTGCAACGTCTCAGTTTGTGATTGCAGGGTATCAACGATACAATATGATGTTTGCTGCTTGTGTTGTGCTGGCTCTGCCTCCCTTCATCCCTTCGGCTGTGCTGACTTTTCTCGATGTTTTGGACCCCATGAGCCTTGTTTGGCTCCTTACGGGGTGGACCGGTGGCCCTACTTTGGTATTTGGTATTTGGTAATGCAATCTACAGCAGCCAGGCAGCGGCACAGAGGGCGGGTGGTGTGGGGGGGGGGGGCGGCTTTAAGCGCAAGGCTTACAAAGATGCTGATAACGAGACAAGCGATGACGTGCATGCACAGGCCAGCAGCCTGTATAGGTGCAATCAATGTGTTATGTGACTATTTAACACAGCATACGCCTCAACTCCTGCAAGATTTGTACAATTCAACACGTAGCCGAGCGACAACCACGCTTTCTTACTTTTACTTTACTTTACATGCTCCACCCAACAAGGAGTAAAAACCCCATTCAGGAGCCAACGAGAGGCTCATTTGGGAGGGGGGAATCCTCATAGAAACTATCATCGTCATCAGGAAAAACAGAAGTATCAGCAGAGAAGAATTCGTCCGTTGCATCGATCGCTTGAGCAACAGTAACCGAAGAAAGAAGGACTCAGGGTCTGCCTCCGGGTGGCAGCGCACTTGATAGCAACAATGCACAAAGGCGGCCACAAGAGCAGGTTGCTGCCGCATAAAGGTCATCATATGCGAACCACCTGGCTGACAAGAGGCTATACTACCCCACGTTTGTGACGTACCTCCAAACGGTTCAAAAAGTCAAGCAAAGCGCTCGCGAACTGGCGCGTATAAAGGACACTCAAAAACCATGTCAAAATCGTCCTCAACCTGACCCAAGTGACATCCAGGGCGTTGGCATGTCCGATCAGACCGCACCAATGGCGGACGGTGCCACCTACCACTGCATACACGCAGATCATGGGCACCAAGTCGGAAACGAGCCAGAGAACCAACATGCTCCCTATTGAGCCCAGCTGTCTGCAGCACATACTGGGGGCACCAAGACTCAGGACGCACAGACGGCAAGTTATCACCCGAGCAGGCAGCGAACCATCGTTCATATGTACTGTGAATTCCAGCCCCAATGACAGCAGCACGTGGATTCTGCGAGCACCCCTGCCACAGCTGATACAAACACCCCTCAAATGTACTTGATACCACTTTGGCATCCAGATCCACAAAGCTTTGTAGCCGCGGCATAACTGTAGTCAACTGCCGTGAATGATCATTTGTGTAAGACAGCACACGCTGCAACTGCCTGAACCACAAACTAGCAGTGCTCGACGTCTGAGACAGCCGCAAATTCTCACGCATTGCTCGCCCCAGCAAGGAAGCATCAACCAACTCCACAGCCCTGTTCCACATAGCTAAAGCTGCACGCAACCAAGTGCACACCAAAGGTTGGGCACCAAACTCCTTTCTTTCACTACATGTACAGCCCTGTACAGCCCTGCACCCGATACTGCGGCGCAGTGCGGGTACAAGGCTTAGGTGAAAGCTGCATTTTCAGAACCGAAAATGAGTGCTGCGCGCTCCTATGTCAACAAACGTGTCAACAAACGTTAACAGCTAAGAATCGAACATCATTTAGACACTTAGTAGCGTTAGGGCGGCTGTGCACAGTGCACGACGCGCACAGCTACGTGCCGCGTTCTGTGTCCTGTGAGACAACACGCAACCTGCGATTCAAGATGCGAAACATCAATGAAAAGCAGGTGCACGAGCTGAATGTTTCTAAAAGTGTGTGAGAGAAAATGTACAGGTACATTGAATTGACGCACGGGTGCATCGTCATGTAGCTCGATGACCTTGTTGCACCTTGTGCATCTTGTCGTACACGTTTCTAACTGACTTGAAAGGTAAAATTGTCTTCTGAAACACGGAGGGCTCGGACACGGAAGGTACGCAGTTGAGTAGTTTGGGCACTCGAGCTGCGGGCCACCTCAGACTAACAGCCTCGACACTGGCAGTACCTGGCAATACCAGTTTTTTTGCACCAAAAGCACAATAGAGCTTGCGGTATGGGCTTGCACTGCCCAAAAGGAAGCGGCACGCCGACGTTGAAAGTCAGATCACGGATTTAAGCAAGGAAACCAAGGTCGTAGCCCAAACTCTTTACCTATAGACAAGTTAGATTATTTATACTTGCTTCAACAAGTGCCAATTTTCATTATAGGCAATACGTGACATGACAACCCTACCTTCCGGCATGGTTTGCGCAGCCTGTAAGAGAGACAGCCACGACGACCATGTGTTTGAGCTGTGTAAATATAATACAAAGGTGCCTGTATCATCCACCAGTTGAGCACTTCGAATATTGGTAGCACGCCAACTGCCAGTGCAGCCATAATCTGACACCATAACGCATGCGTTGTATCGAAAACGTGTGCTGACTTTGTCCGACAACGTTGCAGGCAGTTTCGGTTACCCGCTGGTCCAGATATCACCAAGATCTTCAACAAGTGAGTATGGACAGCGTGTGGCCTCTCGTGCAGTATATACGCAAGTAACCAGCAGCAGAACTCCTTTGCCGTAAGGGCGTTCGCCGCAGGTTCAGCTGAGCGTTCGTCCTTTCAGCCTGTATCACCCTGCTCCCTCAGTCTAGTGCTCCTCATGGACACGTCTGGTAAGCTTACCATAAGATAAGAGTTCCTGTGTCGTGCATTCCGGAATCGAGGGACTTCTTTCGAGCTACGAGCCAACCAAGTGGACGACTCAGTCGGGCGACTCGGCCGCTTGGGGCGTCTGTTTTCATCGTTTGCTTTCACCGAGCGATTAAAAAGCAATATATCGAGAGGTTGGTCTTTTTCTTGCTTTATCTGCAGGACCACCACCTTTTCAGTGCCACCATGCGGTCTACGCTGCCCCTGGCAGTGCTCTGCTGCATGCTGGCAGCCCACTTGGCTGCTGGCACGCGCAACACCATCACTACCAACAGGGCGTTGCTGGCAAGGCCCGTTGCCACGCCACTTGCCATCGCTGTCAACCTGACCAGGCAGCAGTTTGTGCAGGCCACCTGGGCCCTGCAGGACGTCACCTGCGCAAACTTGTCTGCCAAAGACCCCTTGTTCAACAACACCCTGGCAAAAGCCGTCATTAAAGACTTTGAAACAGCCTTGACAGCTTCAGGCTGGCCCGATGCGCCTGTTGTGGCTGTGCGCCAGCCCTGCTTGGACACCACGGTAAGCCTATCACTTTGGGCCCACCCCCTGAAAACAACCCCACAGGTTGTAGGCTTGCTCTGTATGCGTAAACACCGTATGGCAGAGATTTATCTTCAGGCACAGCTGGGTGGGGCCTGCAGCACTGCGTGATCTTGAGTTCCTGCTTGTCAGCTGACACAATATCCCTAGGGTGGTAAACCAAACTCAGTGATGGCGTGAATTATCCCGCACGCTGATTTTGCTAGTGCTTCTTGAAGTCGACAAGACAGAACAAGCACAGTGCTTGTGCAAGTTGTATTCTGCCCTGCTGAACAGGCTTTACACAACTTGGCTGAGCTGGATAAGGCTGTCAGCTTGGTTAGCCTCGGTACATCTGCTAACCACAGAGTGTGCACACGCCGCTGCATTGCTGCCCAACCATCACCTCTGCAGTTCAACGGCAGGACCTATGCCTCCTTCAGGGTGGGCGTGCGCTTCAACAGCACCAACACCACGCAGGTCAGAAATGTTATGTGGGCTGCCATCGGCTCTCCTCAGGTTGCAGGTCTCTGCACAGGCGGGTACGTCACCAGCCTTTACAAGAATGTGGCTGCACTCTTTGCCGAGCACGACCTGAAGGTATCACAGAACAGTAAGTGGTGTGTCTGCATTGAACATTTTTGCAATGCGTATCAGAGTTTTGTCCAACTGTTTCCCTCTGCTGCTGCAGCAGCAGCTGCTGCTGCTGCTGCCGCTGCTGCTGCTGCCGCTGCTGCTGCTGCTTCCAGACGCTCAGCTGCTGCTTCTCACGATCGGCTGTTGCTTCATTTGCTGCTTGCAGCCTATTTCATTTGCACCTGCTCTCTTTGTGCAGCTCAGTTGGCTGATCATGTGTCGTTATGCCTGCTGATTCACTTGCAAAGTTGTGGGCTGCATGAATCGCTTTCACAGCTTTCACAGCTTGCCCGCTACTATCATTTGTCAAACGTCACTCCAACGCAAGGTTTGTGCGTTGAGTGGCGCCTGCAGCACTCTCAAGACCTCGCACACTGCTCCATGCACTGCACTGCAGACACGACCAACTGTGCGGGGCACGCACCACCTTGTCGGCGCTGACTGCTTCATACACTGCTCGTCATTTCGCACTGCTGCGCTGCAACCCTGCCATTGCAGACGGCACCCGCACCAACATGTTCTTCAGAAATGGCACCAGCTGGGTGACGTATGCTGGTCCGTGTGTCGCACGGCTCTCTGTCAATGCCACCTGTGGCGACACCAACGGTGATGCCGAAGGACAGCCGGATTTCATGTGTGGTGCTGGCTTTACTGCCAAGACTTCTGCCGCTGACGCCAACATTGGGAGCCTAACAATCGCTGCAGCAAGGGAGGTTTGTTGTGATGCCGTCTACCCTGCGGAGGCGACATGCGCCACGTTTTGGACTTCCGGCTGCCCCCAGGGCAGTACACCAAACCTTGTTGGACGCATTGATGGCCTTGTGGTTGGCAGTGATGCTGCACAGGGCATCTGCTGCAGCGGCGGGGTGAGTCGCTGCTGAGTACTTTAAATGTACAGACGTCATATGGCTGTATTGGAGCAGTTGCATTGGCTGCTGAGTGGTCTGCGACCACATGCATTACCTGCATGTACGCCTGTTTCATTCGTATGGGCAATTCCTCTGAGGTTTAAGGGATTCCAGCTGTGCAGTCCGAACTTGACGATGGTTGAGTTTTTCAAATTGCTACCTCTTGATTACCGTCTTTTGAAGATCGGAAGTCGTTCACTTGTGCGCAGGCTATTGACCCAGCCAACAGCCCAGACCCCAGTGCAAACCCAAGCCCGAGCCCCAGGGCAAACCCAAGCCCAAGCCCATCGCCCTGCACTGTGAGTTGCTTGACTTAGATTGTGTCCGACATGCATTTCAAAAATACAAAGAAAAGCAATGTTGCTGTACTTGTGTGTGTTGTTGCTTCGGCTGCAGCCATATTGTCCCTGTATAAGGGCTGCAGCATAACAAATAGAGCCAGCGCCACGGCATGCATGCAACTCGTACAAGGGTTGTTGCACGGGAGCAGTTCACTTTCACCTGCCTGCATGCCTTGTTTGCCTGCCTGCCACACAGCCGTCCTGCAGCAACAGTCTGGTCGGGGTAGGTGCTGTTTGTGGCAACATTCCTGATGGTGAGTGGCATCAGAGTCTCAGCACGTGCCAGGCACTGCACATTCTGCGTGAAGACAGCGGCCGCCTACGCCAGCACACTCACCAGGTTTAGTCCGGAGCTCTGCGTTCAAATGAGCTGTGTGCTGATTGATAACACAATCGCAGTCAGTCGGGGCATATATTTGCATGCAATTAGTCACGGAAACCTACACTCACTGCTGCTGCTGCTATCGTCCTACTCAGGATGTGGTGGCTCTTGTCTTGCCACCTGCCAGTCTCCCACCCAGCCTCAGCTGGCTTGTCAAGCAGGCGTGTGCACATGCACGCCAACCTGCACTGGTGAGACATGCTGAGTGTGACTGTCGGCTCAGACTCAGACTCAGATGCTTGCGCGTTGCACTGCAGTTGCAGACATGCGCAAGAAAAAGCACACCAAGTTTTGCAGGCAAGACAGCATCATGAGAAACATGTTGCTTTGTGCATAGCTCTGTGTGCTAGCAACACGAACAACACACTGATGACAGTGATTCAATTAACGTCGTCAGCTATGGCAAGCTGCGTTTTGAATTTGCACGGCACTATGGTGTCCGTGTGCTGCCTTCTCACTTTCTTCCTTTCACAGTTAACGCCAATGGCATTGGCAGTGGTGGCGATTGTGGTCTGCAGTCGGTGAGCCGCGTGCTTCATGCCCAGCACATGCCATCCGTGTGGCGCCATCTGTAACATGCTCAAGCATGGCTTGCACACTATGCAAGGGCATGATAGCAACCGTTTTGACTTGAATGTCACGAGGAATGCACTGCACAGTCTATGTGGTCACATGATGTGCTGAGGCAAGGGCCACTGCAAGCTGACACAGACGCGCATGAAGAACACCTGCCGTGATGCTGCAAGTTTCTTGAAACCCTGCCTTACTGCTGCTGCTGCTGCTGCTGCTGCTGCAGAACGGCTGTGGCAGTTTCTGCTCGTTCACGTGCGCATCTGGCCTGACCTGCAGCTCCTCCACCAACAAGTGCGAGTGCGTGCCATCTTGCACCTCACCCATCCTGGTCGGCCGCAACGACGCATGCAGTGAGTGGCTGGCACATGGAGCCGTTCACATGGTGTAGGATGTTCATGCACCTTGTAAAGCCAAACATGTTTTTTTGGTGTTGCTGCTGCTGTCCCACAGCAGCATCATCCGGCACTGCGTGCTTCTTGCCAAAAAGTTGTTTAAATCCATGATGCCGAGTTGCTGATGATCAGTCAGGAACGTGAACTTGGTTTACCGCAGTATCACTGGTTACCTACAGCAGGCTGGGCACCCGAGATACGTTGATGCAGGGCTCAATGCAGAGGAGCAACAGCAGTGTAAAGCGATGCGGTTACGGCGGGAGCTGCAGCATGCTGAGCAGGGTGTGCGCACACAGTGGTCGTGTGCCACACTGATGCGCTGGCACCATGGTGGTGCAGACGGACGCCGAGGCAGCTGGGGAGAAAGTGCCACCGCTGCCGGCAGAAGTGCCCAGGAGTGTGGCTTCAAGCCACACTCTGTTAGAGTGTATTGGTACAAGGCTAGTGGTGTGGGGACAGAGGTCTTGAGAAGAATGAGCTGCGCGCTTGGTAGTTGCATGCACTTTACTGGCCGGGTTAGAACCCTAGTCAGTCCATTCGTTGGCGTTCCTTGACCGCTTGTGTTGTCATGGCGTCAAGATGCTACTGGCGATTGAACATTCATAGAAGTTTTCCTGGCATCATGCTTGGTTGCATCATGTTTCGCCTCTGCTGTGCGTGCTCACTGCCGCGCTGCCTGCATCAGTGCACAGGTTCAGTCCCCGATGGCTGCGGGGGCCAATGCGCGCGTGTGTGCGACAACCAGAACATGTGCGTCAGCGGCACGTGTGTGTGCAAGGTGAGCAAGCCGCCTGCATGCTCGGCTCCACCAACCACCTTGAGCATCAGGCTGAACAGCTGCATTCACACGTAGACACCTGCAGGGTTGTGCTGTGACCAAGATAGCAGAGGCGCAGCCTTGGCCTGTTGTGTGCAGGGTCCGGAGATGCAACTGAGCACAGCAGTCCTGCATGGGCCCATGTGGGATGTTTGGTATGACTCCGCTGCCATTGCTGCTGCTGCTGCTGCTGCTGCTGCTGCTGCTGCTGCTGCTGCTGCTTGTTTGCGTGTCAGCCCAATGGTTGCAGCGACCAGGTTGTTCAACCTGGCGGCACCTGCGGCGTCTTCTCAGACGGGTGCATTGGCACCTGTACTAGTCGGTGCGACCCGTTGACAGGCGACTGTGTTGGCGGCAAGTGCTTGGTGAGGAGGATGACGCTGGTGTGCACGCACATTCATCACAGGGCTATCAGTATACCGCTTGCATTGATACAGCATTCAGCGCATGCAACAAAGTGCATGCCTTGCTATCAACGCCATGAGTGGAACGGGGTTCATCACACACTGCCATGCATGGAATGGGCGTCAGCTGGTGAGCGCAGTTATGTTGCAGCAATTAAGGTTCTGTGTTGTTGCTGTGCCCTTGCATTACATTGCATTACATCACAGGCTCCACCCAACAAAGGTGCGGAAGCCCCAATTAGGAGCCAGTGAATGGCTCATAGCAAGGGCATTTGTCAAAGCAAAGACCATCGTCATCAAAACGATTGAAAAAACAGCAGAGAGAACCTCACTGCCTTGCACCAGGGACCATGCACACCGGCCACGCATGGCGTGACACACCTCTCCCTCACAATTAGAATCACAGGTGACACGTTTGGTCACTGTATCTACCGTTGATGTATGCTCTGCAGGCCAAGACGTCAGTCTTCCAGGTCGCATCCATCGCGGACGAGTCAGCGTCAGTGGTGGGGAATCGGTGGTGAGTAGCAGGGCCCCTGCCACGTTCATTGTCGCTGGAGGAGTTCTGGCAGGGTTGATATCATGCCATCGATGGCACCCTGCAATTTCGTGTTTGATAGATGTTTCAAGTTTTTTTCCGTAAAGACAAAAACTCTGTGTACAGAGTCGCATCTAGGGTTGAGTGGTTTGGCAATCCTGATAATTCATTTAAGCCACACTGTGCAGACATGCATACATGCAACGCAGTATGCCCAGCCACTGGCCACCCAGCATCATCTGCGCTGGCTACTGAACTTGGCAAGTGCTCGCCATGCCTCTTACTGGACACAGGATGGAAACGACTGTGGTTGACGACTCCACACAACTTGTCGAAAGACAAAAACTCTGTATACAGAGTCGCATCTAGGGTTGAGTGGTTTGGCAATCCTGATAATTCATTTAAGCCATACTGTGCAGACATGCATACATGCAACGCAGTATGCCCAGCCACTCGCCACCCAGCATCATCTGCGCTGTCTACTGAACTTGGCAAGTGCTCGCCATGCCTCTTATTGGACACAGGATGGAAACGACTGTGGTTGACGACTCCACACAACTTGTCTGCGGCCAGATTATGGCCCAAGGAGCTTCATGGGGCGATGGTCTCGCATTCAAAACAGTGACACAAGATGATGAGTGCATCATCAGAGTGGCGTTCCCAGGCAACAGGCCTCAGGAGACTGAAGGCATGTTCAGCGGCATGCCGTGGAAGGACTTCATAACCAACGGTGAGTGAGCAGACGAAGGATGTCTTTGTGTGATGCTGCTGACCAACAGCCACCCAGAATGCGGAGCAGTTTGGTGGTGCAATTTGCTGCAGTGTTGCATGTCATCTCATCACTAGTTGCGTGGTAACCAAAACACCGAATGTTTGGAGCATTGGCGGAACTGCTATTCGGCTGTTGGAACACATCTTTGGCTGTTGCAACACATCTCAGGGGCGTTCAACATCCGCAGCTACCTTGCACATTCATCTGTTTTATGGCCGGAGCTGCTGCCGTCAAGCGGCGGCATACTGCCCCATGTATGTAATGCAATCTGCATCAGCCAGGCAGCGGCAGAGAGGGTGGGGGGCGGGATTTTAAGCGCAAGGCTTACAATGATGCTGACAACGACAGAAGCGATGACTTGCATGCACAGGCCAGCAGCCTGTATAGGTGCAACCAATGTGTTATGTGACAATGTCACATAAAACCCGCATCAATTCTTGCAGGATTTGTGCAATGTAACACGCAGTCGAGCGACAACCACGCTTTCACTACAGCCCTGTGGGTACAGGGCTTATGTGAAAGCTGCATTTTTACCACCAGTCAAGTCACACTCTCCTGTGCTGCAATGAGTGTCAGTGATTGCCTGATCCAGCTGCAATCCGTCGCGGCATTCAGGGGCTATGCTTACATTTTTTTACTTTACTTTACTTGTAAAATAAACTAGATATTATCGTACAGTACTTTACATTATGCTGAAATGCTGCTGCGGTTGCCGTTGTTGCTTTCTCCACTTGCTGTTCACTTGCAGGCGGCACGTTTAAGTATCAGTGGTAAGCAACTGCTGGTGCAGCCAATGCTCGTCACATACAGCACATCACCAGGTCCTGTAGATGGTTTGATGCCGACCATGCAGCTTTCTGCCCTGTGCATCTGTGCAAAGAAAAGAAGAGCCTGAAAAGTGCAGGCAGAGGTCATTATGTTGTGCCAGTGGGGTTTTGCGGCTTTGCACACTACACCCAAGTCATGAACAGCCTGAAAAGGCGGCACTACCGGCATACTGGTTCCCGGAAGACAACTGATGCATTGCCGTCCCCAGCCGCTGCGCTGGTCACTGCACAACTGTTGTCTGACGTAGATTGAGACTGCTTGCAGGACCAAGGAAACGGAATCAGGGGGAAAAGTGGACTCAGCCCCATATCTGCGAGGTGGGGGACTGCGTGGCCTCTTGCTTGCTTGAAGCCGCCCCACTATCGACTGCAATGAAGTGCACTATCAGCACAGCCCTGACGGCCACAGTTGTGGACATGGCTTTCAGCTTTAGCTTTGGTTGCGACAGCGAGGTTCCGACTGATGAGTCAACCAAGCTGCTTTGCTGACTCCAGCAATCCCTTCTCGCTGCCAAACGTGCTGCTGCTTTTGTTTGTCCTGTGCAGTGATATTGGTGGATCCTGAGACGTTTAATGGAAACCTGGCAGCATCAACCTACATCACGGTGGTCTTTGAGCCGTAAGTCACACAGCGAGGTGCTGCTGTGACCATGCAGAGGGAATGGCTGCAGGAGATGTATGCCTGTTGGCAGGCAACCGCAGCTGCGCAGGACACGTCAAAGCACCGCACACGTCAAAGCCACACAGAGTCCTGCATGCTTGTATCAGCTGGCATCCCCAGTCATCAGCAGTCTGTAATGACCAGCAAATGACACTTCTGTACATTGACTGATGCTGCTGATGGCACTGATCCCTTACCAATTGCAGGGTGTATCAAAACCCTAGAATTCAAGACGCTGCCACATCCAAGGGCCTAAGTGGCTGCTGTCTCTGTGAGTGTCCCTATGAGGAGCTGGCCAGCCGCTAGCAACACATCCTGCACATACAGCAGCTATTGGTTGTGTCGCAGTAGCAACATGGGCAGCGGTCTGTTGTGATGAACCTTGATCTTGATATTAAAATGTGGAAAACATACACTGATCAAGATGCACCAACTATTCCTGTTTTTGCCACTGCCACTTGTGCACGTGTGCAGCTACTGCAGCAGGCGACTTTCCCACAGACAAGACATATCATACAGCTGAGCTCACCTACAACAAAGGTGGTGTCTGGTGAGTCCACAGCAGCCTACCTTGTGTTGGCCTCCTAGTAACCTCTACTCTTACGTCCACTACAACCTGGCCGAGCCCAGCTCAGGCATGCTGCCCATAGAGTGCATGCACTTACTGTATCCTGTGCACTTACCAAGAGAGAGCAGGTGAACAAGTGCAGCAGATATCCTGCTTCAGCAGCACGTGCTTGCTGCTTGTTGACAATTCAGCTGGGCGCCTGCTCACAGAGCGTAATCTGCATCAGCTTGGGCGCAATACAACTGTGACTGGGTCGAGTGGTTGAGCTGGATGCCTGAATCTTTGCAGTGCTGCTGGGTGCTCCTTTCTGGGGTCATGCATAGGGCTGAAGAGTTTTCATGCAGTGCAACGTGCAACATAACTGCTGAACCGGTGCCTGTCAAATATCTGCACGTAGGCCAAAGTGGGTGCTTGTTGCCGGCTTTTGAATGCTGCAGGATTCAGGATTCTGATGCGGGAGTGACTGGAGGCATGGGGAATGCTGGATATCCCACGCTCGCGTGGTTCATGCAGGATTATTCAACACGTACAGACATTTACGGTAATAACGGAAACTTCCATGGTCCCTTCTTTTGGGACGTGGCCGGCAATCAGTTCATGGACAGAGCTGTTATTTACGCTGTGGAGGTTGGACAGGGGTCTTACGCAGAAAAGGTGACTGGCTTCGTCCGCTCAGTCCGCGCGTACACGGCCGGGTACGACTACACCTGGGAGTTTTAGTAGGGCTGGCGGCCTAGCGCTGCAGCTGGCGTGGGGTGTGCTGCCTTACATCCTCGGACAAGCCCATGGGGAACACCATGATGGCGTGTGCCTTCTGTATGCCTGCCTCAAGCTGTGAAGGTTACAAGCCTTGAGCCGCTAGAGTCTGGCAAGTCACATTCGGCTGGTCTGGATGTCGCCTGGCTTGTTGATCTGGTGGAGGCATACGGAGCAGCAACCTTACCAGGCAGTCCTGCCTGTACGTGCGCTGCCGGCTCACTCAACGTAAACACAGCGGGTACTGCCCGTGCCAATACAGCCTCGCCAGAGCCCCAATCAAGGCTCACCAAGTACATCCATCTTAAGCAGGGCTGATACTCTGCATGCTTTTGTGTTTGCATCATTTACAGTGTTGAGCTGCATTGTGAACAAACATACCCTGAGGTAGTGGCTCAGTCAGCGCATCTTCAGGTGAGGCTCACAGTGGTCTGCAATGAGCACACGCCCCACAAAAGAATGCGGCTGGCATTGTGGGCTAACTGCATCAGTGCATGGCAGATGTAGGGTTTTGCATGCATTGGGGTTTTGCATGGGTGAATTCCGCATGATAAAGAGCACCCTGTTGTCCTCCTTGTATGATGGCATACATAGGCTGCTGCACACTGGTGGTCTACCTCTGTCTGCACACACACAATGTGCACTGCAGTGCAGCAGTATGTGGGGCACCTGGCTCCACCAATGTGCTGCAACCCGGTGTGTGTATGCTTTGGCTCGTTTGCCGATTTATAAGTCCAATCAAGGAATCAATGGTCACTCTGCTGTGAGCTACTGGTAATAATTGAAGTTTTGTCTTTTTGGGAGCGTTGGTGCTTGGTTATGCTGCAGCTGCTCGTTTGGAGCGTCTGTTCAGCCCACCTGGTGTGCATCTGTTGCCCCATGTTTTGTTGATTTGCAACAACCGCTTGCCACATCAGCAGTTAAGCCTCTGAGCTTGTGTTTTGAGCCGCCCTGTGTCACTGACTCATGAAAGCAGTGGCCTCTGCTTGTGTGTACATGTGTGCTTTGTGTACCCTGTTTTGACAATGTTGCACAGGTGATTGCTTGGGAGTGGGCTGTGGGATGATGCACCCCTCAAGAGGTGTTTTGCAGTGCAGCAGTATGTTGGGCACCTGGTGTTTCTACTCCAAGGGTGCTCGCGGGTGGGGGGCAGGGCAACAACCAACTGCATGCGGGTCTGGTGACTCTTTTTACATTTGGCCTTACATTACGTTTGACCAGTCAACACTGTCAGCTGGTTGCATTTTGCTTCATCCCGGCATCAGCTGTGTGCAGTTGTGGCTTGCACCTACACAAATACAATTGGTGCCAACACAAGCTGCTTGGTTGTACAACTTGGCCAACCTGTTGCCAGTGGGTGGCACACTCGGTTGTGATATATTCTGGGCTTCTGGCACCGCTATAGTCTCTTGTGTTGCCAAACTCATAAAAGCATCTGCATTAGCTGTTTAGGTACACCTAATAAGCTGCTGTCAGTAGCTGGTATGTCTTTGGCTGCTTTTTTGCAGCACAGGCCCCCACACATAACATGCATGCAGTCAGGTGCAATGTGCACACAACCAGTACTGACGTGGCACACCAAGTTGCACACCAGGTTTCTGTTGATTTGTTTGGGTTCATCTTAACTGCCACATTTGGATTCAAACCAAAAGTGGAACTTACTACAGGCTGTTCCTGCCTGGCTGCTGCTGTTCAACAGCCACCCCAATAGTACGGTTGCTTACATTTGCCAAGAACGTAGGTTGTGCTAGGCTTCTGTTGTGCCATGGCTCTCAAACTTGGCTTCAGGGCTGGTGCTCAGCATATTGTACCGCTGCTTCAGGTTGTCTTGGTTGATCATTGCCGAACTGTGCAGATGCTCTATTCTGTCGGCAGCTTGCTTGCAATCGCACGTTTGCGTCACAGGAGTTTCTACCCTGGATGTACATGCTTAGCTTGCAGCAGTAAGTACTGACCACTGCAGCGCCGTTGCAAGGCTGTCAGAGATGACGCTTCGGTCTACCAAGTGTAGTACATTTCAAACGAGCACCTCATCAGCGCTTGCCGTTTGACACAGCAACCTGGTTGGCAAGTGCTTTGTGTCACTGCCCAGTGTATGCTTCCGTGTGTGGGGACTCCTGCCGCGTGCCAGCTGCCCCAACAACAGCCTTGAACCTGTGTGGTTGGAGTCAGTTTCAATGTATCTGGCACCACAACGATGTATGACTGCACAGTGTCTGCATCTGCCACCGCCAGCTTTGGCTGAGCTGCTCACTGTGACATGGTGCGGTGTGTCTTACATGTGTGTTTGCACGCTCATCACACGCTTGCTTTGGCAGAGGCTTGCCGTGCAGGGGCTAAAGCCGCTTGCTCAGCATGACGGTGCATGTTTGGGTTTGGTGTGTGCGGCTGTATCTTGAATGTGACCATTTGGTGATTGAGTCGGTCATTTGGTAATTGAGTCGGTGCGACCGACTCGGCAGCTGCTGCGTATACAAACGATTTGAGCAGCATCTCAGCTGTGAATGTGTCTGCAGCATTGAGACTTGGCAGCAATCGTACGTCTTGGTATTGGCTATTTGAGCAGCAAGATGCTTTGCCTGTTGGTATGGTTTGTGCAGTCTGAGGTCTGGGTTCACAACAGCATGTACTTTTACTGTTTGTAGCTGGCGCACTTACTGCACTGTGCAGCAGGCCACCCGCAGCCTGGATTCGATCGAATGAGGTACAGCAGGACTAATTTCACAACACGTAGCTTGTATGTCGCGGCCCTACTTACGCCCTGTCCTGGTTTTACTAGGTTGTGCCCATACCATGTCACAGTGCTTGCTGCATTCTCAGGCTGCGTGTGGGTCACATACTTTTTCCACATGAATAACGGGTACTCAGTCTGAGCTTTGTACAATTGGTGGTATAAATGGTCACTTTGTGTTCCTAACAGCTCACCGCATGCACATGATCCAGCCCGTACAGAGAGTGAAACATAAATGCGGATTGGTGCAGGAATTGTCAGCACTACCATGAGCCAGGCGTTGTGTTGCTTGCCACGTGTTGTATCCGAGTCTAAACTGCTGAATGGGGCATGGGTGCTTGCCACTGGTTCAACATATGTGTTGTGCCAGAGTTGTGTCCACCACTGCTGTCACTCCTTGCTCTTGAGCCTGCTTTATTCTTGAGCCTGATTTACCATTTGGTGATTGAGTCGGTCATTTGGTAATTTGAGTCGGTCCGACCGACTCGGCAGCTGCTGCGTGTACAAAACGATTTGAGCAGCATCTCAGCTGTGAAGGTGCTTGCAGCATTGAGACTTGGCAGCAAACATACGTTTTGGTAATGGCTGTTTGAACAGCAAGACGCTTTGCCTGTTGGTATGATTTGTGCAATCTGAGGTCTGGGTTCACAACAGCATGTGGTTTTACCGATTGTAGCTGGCGCACTTACTGAACTGTGCAGCAGGCCACCCGCAGCCTGGATTCAATCAAGTGATGTACAGCAGGACTGGTTTTACATCACGTAGCTTGTCTGTCGCGGCCCTACTTACGCCTTGTCCTGGTTTTACTATGTTGTGCCCATACCATGTCATGACAAGCACTGTGATCACAGTGCTTGATGCATTCTCAGGCTGCGTGTGGGTCACATGCTTTTTTCACATGAATAACGGGTACTCAGCCTGAGCTTTGTACAATTGGTGGTATCATTACATTACATTACATTACATGCTCCACCCAACAAGGAGTGGGAACCCCATTCAGGAGCCAACGAGAGGCTCATTGGGGGGGGGGGAGACCTCATAGAATATATCATCGTCATCAGAACAAACAGAAGAGTCAGCAGAGAAAAATTCGTCCGCTGCATCGATCGCTTGAGCGACAGAAACCGAAGACAAGAAGGACTCAGGGTCCGCCTCCGGGTGGCAGCGCACCAAATAGCAACAATGCACGAAGGCAGCCACAAGAGCAGGTTGTTGCCGCATAAAGGTCATCATATGCGAACCACCTGGCTGACAAGAGGCTATACTACCCCACGTATGCGACAAACCTCCAAACGGTTCAAAAAGGCAAGCAAAACGCTCGCGAACTGGCGCGTACAAAGGACACTCAAAAACCATGTGAAACTCGTCCTCGACCTGACCCAAGTGGCATCCAGGGCGTTGGCATGTCCGATCAGACCGCACCAAAGGCGGACGGTGCCACCTACCAGTGCATACATGCAGATCATGGGCACCAAGTCGAAAACGAGCCAGAGAACCAACATGCTCCCTATTGAGCCCAGCGGTGTGCAAGACATATTGGGGGCACCAAGACTCAGGACGCACAGACTGCAAGTTATCACCCGAGCAAGCAGCAAACCATCGTTCATATGTACTGTAAATTCCAGCCCCGGTGACGGCATCACGTGGATTCTGCGAGCATCCCTGCCACTGCTGATACAAACACCCCTCAAATGCACTTAACACTACTTTGGCATCCAGATCCACAAAGCTTTGCAGCCGCGGCATAACCGTAGTCAACTGCCGGGAATGATCATGTGTATAAGACAGCACACGCTGCAACTGCCTGCACCATAAACTATTACTGCTCGACGTCTGAGACAACCGCAAATTCTCACGCATTGCGCGCCCCAACAAGGAAGCATCACCCAATTCCACAGCCCTGTTCCACATAGCTAAAGCTGCACGCAACCAAGTGCACACCAAAGGTTGGGCACCAAACTCCCTCGATAAAAGCATGCGGCAAGTTGATTTGCGGACACGACCTGCAATAGTGCGCAGAAAAAGATACTGGACTCTGCTAATCACATTGTCCTGCAACTTGTCGACCAAAGCAGCACCAGATCCAGGTTGTCTCAGCAGAGCTGGACCCCAGACCTCTGAGCAGTAGCATAAAATGGGGGACACCAGCGTGTTGAACAATTGCACTTGCATTGACAGGTTGCTGACGCCATGCTCCTTGCACCGAGCCAACATTGCCCACATTGCCCTGCTGCCTGCAGCTGCTAGAGCCTCCGTGCAAGCAGACACACCTCGGGTGGCATGAAACTGAACACCCAGGAATTTGAACTGATCTGACACAGGCACCTGTTGCCCCTGGTACTGCCATACTGCTGCACCGGTATACTTGCGCTTGCCAAACACCACTATCTCCGTTTTGCCCACATTCACCTGCATATCATACTCGCTACAGAAGGACTGCAAAGCATCCAATAACTGCTGCAGTTTGTGAGATGTTTCTGCCAGCAGTACCAAATCATCAGCATACAGCAAGAGCCTCACCATCCTGTTGCCTAGAGCAGTACCACATGCCCCACAACGGTCGCTGAGCCACTGCTCGACTCGATCAATGAAAATGCCAAAAAGCAATGGGGAGAGGGGGTCCCCTTGCTTTACTCCACGGGTACTGTCAAAGGGCTGTCCGACATTGCCAGCCATCTTTGTGACCATAGGTGCATTCCAGTACACAGATACAATCGCTGTCAATATGTTGCCACGCAGACCAATGTCTGCTAAGCATCGCATGAGAAGATCACGCCGCACCAAGTCATACGCCTTCTTGAAGTCGACAAAGCAAGCAAACAGCTGCTGGCCGCGTGGCTGGTATCAATGTTCACTTTGTGTTCCTAACAGCTCACTGCATGCACATGTATCAACTGGTACAGAGTTTCAATTGTAAACGCAGATTGGTGCAGGAATGGTCAGCACTACCATGAGCCAGAGGTTGTGTTGTTTGCTGCGTATTATGCTATTGTCACATGAATGATGGTGGGTAAAATGATACTTTCACATGATTATTGGGTGCTCAGCCCGAGCTTTGTATGTTTGGTAGTATCAGTTTTCACATGAACCTCGATTGTTCGGGTTGCAGGGTTTGGTAACCTGCCAATCTGCTCGGCATCCACCAATTCTCGGCATCCACCAACACAATGATTGCGGCTCCTTTTGGTGTGGCACCATGTCTGTCCTTTTGCAAACAAGCTGATATGCGTCACACTCATGTTTGATTAAACAATAAGTGAAGAACGTCCTCAACTTGGCCAGCACCGTACCGACCATACCGACGTCGCACAATTGTAAGTGGGCAGACAAGCAGCGTGTAAACCCCTCAACGGGTATGTTGGGGCCAGTGACACTAGCGCAACACTGCTGCTGCCAGAAGAAGTTCACTGTGTGTTTGTCATTATGGTGGGCGGTGCTAGTTTGCAGCCTGACTCAAACGGTCTGACTAGTGCTATCTATGCCCAACTCCAGAGCCTGACGCAGAGCTTTTGCCCTACTTGGTATGGATAATTCAACCCTGTTGCACCCTGGTGCCCACTCACCATGAGTGCTGCTAGGCTCAAACAACACAATGCAAATTTGCATCAAGCATTGACGCTTGTGCAAGCATGCATGAGTAATTGTCACTGGTGCAGTTGTACCTGCATTACTCGCGTGACGCCTGCTGCCTTCGCAACCAGTTGTTTGCTATGCTTTTGCCTCCATCAGAATAAGTAAGTACACGGTCAGGTCGCACTATGGGAAAGGGGTATCCATACCATGTCCATGCCGTGTCCAGACAGGGCTAACTGGACATCCAGAGCACCGGCTGTGGATGACTGAAAGTAAGACTAGCCGAATTCTACTAAAGTGCTTGAGCGAACGTTTATTTACGATAATAACTTCCCTTTGCTGCGGTGCAGCTAGCCGTACGCTGCGTTAAGGGGCCATACAAACAGGTGGGCGGTATGACCACTGTGGGGGTGCAGCACAGCTACATACTGCCTATAACCTGGCTACAACAGCTTTTGTAGTCGTGAAAAGCGACTATAAACTCACCAAACTATAGAGTTGTAGCCCAGCACTGTGGCTGCCTGGTACTGGGCACATATGCACGTACCACCGTGTCAAAGCTGCTGGTTTTAGTTATGGTTACCACCAAGATGAAGTGTTGTGTTCTTGTGATAAGAACCGAGCTGAGCGTCTGCAGCTGACCTGGCCAGTGACACCGGGTCATGCCTCCGTCTCGATGAACATCTACCTGCTTGAAAACTTTTGTTAGTTTAAATTGTGTACCCAGAAGCCTTTGGTGAAGGATGGCGGCAGCTACCGTGGTGCCAGGGCTTAAGACATTGTCACCTCAACTCAAACTCTACCAAACAGCTGCTTGTTTGTGCCGCTTGAAACGCTTCATTTGTACCAGATCAACAGTGATATCGGGGAGCTGGCGGGAATACAGCTGTGTGATGAAGCCGTTGGTAGTGGGTGGAACGCTCAGCCTCGCACACGCTGCGCTTACGATGATGCCTTCGTGTAAAGGTTGTTTTTAGATCTTTGAACGCTTACCGTCTCTTGCTGGATGATGGCGATGGCTGGATGATCGCAACTTGACCTGGGGTAGAGCAGCAGCAGCAGCTGGTATGGGCGATCTGGAGCAGCTGCTGTGCTGGGCTATGCCACGTCAAGCCCTCATGCATCATGTACAAGCACAGTGTATCGATGGCAGATTCAAGCTGTGTTGAACAGGTGAGCAGCAGCCAGTGCTGCCTTTGACAGGAGGAGCTGGTTGACAGCAGCGCTTGCAAGCAGCTGCTGCCTGAGATTCAGCCAGAGATCTTCAGCAAGACAGCAGCCATGCTTTGAACACCTGAACGTGGTGCCTGTTCATTTGCAGATCAACGTCATGCGAGGATGGATAGAAGGGTCCCAGAGGGATGAAGGAAGGTGGTTATGAAGGAAGGTTGTTGTGACCGACGTCTACCACCAACACGACTCACTATGTAGGTACAGCAGAGCAGATGTACAACACCAACATAATCATCATCAGCAGCAGCAGCAGCAGCAGCGGCGGCGGCAGCAGCAGCGGCAGCAACTGGTACAGCAGCAACTTGGTGTGCGCAGCGACAGCAGCAGCGGCAGAGTGCAGCAAGATCCGCAGCAGAGGTGGCGCAACATGCTGTTGTTGTCTGACAGAGACAGCGATGTCATTTTTCTTGACGTTGTGTGCCCTGCTGCTGCCTTATGTGAGCCATTGTTTTGTCACCTGACTGCAGGTGCTGACAATTGACACCCTGCGCAGTTTGCGCATGCGTAACCATGCAGAGTTGAACCAGCCTTGTACATCCCTGCACGTCACATCACTAACAACTCGTCTTCAACTGTTGCATTTTGGCTTTGTTGTGCCCGCAGGTTGAGATGTACAAGGCAGTACAGGCTGCTGAGCAGCCGCGCGACGCTGACCTTCGCCACCCTCCTGGCGCTGCCAAGGCGGTCAACAAGATACCAGCACAACGCAGCAACAAGGGAGCAGCAGCCTGTGAGGAAGGGTCTGGCCTTGCTGGTCAACTGCGCAAACGCCAGCGCAAAGCAGCTGCAACATGTGCAGCGGATGCTGCGGCAAAGCGGCGCAGGACAGGCCGTCGTGGCAAGGTGGTGGAATCTAGCGAGGAGTGTGAGGACAGCGAAGGCAGCCAGGGCAGCATGGGTGATGTAGGGGGCAGTGAGTGTGATGTAGAGGGGGGTGAGGACGCAGCAGCAGATGGCAGTGGCAAGGAAGACCTGCAAGAGGAGGTGCAGCAGCAGCAGCAGCAGCAGCATGGTTGCACAGGTGCAATCCAGGCCCGACAGGGGCAAGGTGGTCGCAGCATCAAGCTCCCCGCACGGTTCCAGCAGTAGCTGTGTGATTCGGCATGGGCAGCTTGATGACACGCATGGTGTGCATGCTGAGGCAGGCTGTGTTGTTGTGTTTACGAGTATGTTTGTGTTATTTATAACATAGCTGCAGCTGCCACCATTTTTATCTTTCTGCTGCACCAGTCCTGCTGCGTGCAGTGCCATCTGCTGCAGCACCCGACACACTGGATTGGGCGTGCGAGTGTGGTGCTGTATTGTACAGCTCTTGGCATTGCAGACAAGAATGCTGTATATATACACGTCTTCTTGCACCCCTTGTCAATGCTGGTCTGCCAGTAGTGGCTGCAGTGCACTGCAGGCCACGTGGCCAGTGGGGGTGGGGCCCCCACGCATCTCGGTACTGAGCCCTGTGGGGTCAGGCTTGACGTTCAGCTCTTGTAAACTTGTGTGTCATTGTTTTAAGCTATGTAAATATGCCTGCCAAGCATTATGTGCAAATATCCACCCACTTATCCAGGCGCATCCATTGATCGTAGCACCCCGTCCACGGGGCCCGCGTGTCCAGTGGATAAGGACCCTCCGTGGATGGGCGCTGGATGCCATCCACAGCCTCACTGGACGGCCATCAGTGGACGTGCTGTGGATGCCCTGTGGATGTGCCTTTCCCATAGTGTCGGAAGTTACCAGCCTCCATCGCGCATGCTGTCTGTTGTACTTCCGTGTTCATGCCTTCAGCGTGCCCTACGTATACCGTTGTAGCAATTTCTGCTGTTGACAGTATGTAGCCGGTCGGTGCGTGCGCCCCGCGCTGCTTGAGTGGCAGCTGCACAAATGCGTGCAGAGGCAGCAGGCTGTGTGCTAGGGCTAGTGACTGCGTAGCAGCAGAGGTGCAGGGAAGGTGATGGCCTTGATTTGCGTGATGGGCTTGGTTACTAGGAACTGTTTCTCTGGACAAGCTTGGTCGGAAACCTGCAGGGGCAAGAAAGGCAGGACATGTCTGTCTGTGTCTGTATACAGACACAAGGCCACGAGAGAGAGAAGCCATGCAGGAACAAATTAGACTGCTGCTGGCAAGGCGCTGTGCTCTCTGCACTGGCACAGACGAGGGGTAAGACCTCGGTGATACCGAAATGCGGCACAGTAAAGCACGCTCAGCAGTGGCCTGGATTACTGGCAAGGACTGCAAAAGCGGAAAAGAGGTATGCAGCTCAAGCGGACTGCTGGCTGCCTGAGTAGCACGTATCTAGTTGTTAAACTGGCTGATTGGAGGGCGGCTTCTCACGAACAAGCAAGGCAGGACTGCGTGCGGGCTGAGTTGCTGAAATGCTTCCAGTGACTTCGGGAGCCAAGCTACGTACACGTCAAGCTTGCTCGCTCGGGCTATTTTAAAGGCCTGAGTTACCTCTTAGACCATAGATCTGGTGTAATTTGTTGCCAGGGACCGTTTAGGTCCGGATTTAATGCAAGGAATGCGTGTACGTTGCAGTACACTCGCAGCAGTGACCGATAGCTAGAGAGAGCAAGGCTAAAACCAAGAGAAGGCTTTAACAAAAGGCACACGTAGGTTGTGTGCGGTTGTAGGCTGTATTTGGCTGGTTGCAACCAGTGCAATTGCACTAGTGTACTGTTGCTGAATTTGAGGGCGCGCGCCAGCTTGTACAGCTGTACAACTGTGAACCTGCAGGTTCTTGCAAAAGTTCTTGAAATAGTCAAGGTGATGCGCTTCACAGTGGAGAGAGAGGCTTGTTACAGGGGAGGGAAGCGACATTACAAACATTACATTACATTACATGCTCCACCCAACAAGGAGTGGGATCCCCATTCAGGAGCCAACGAGAGGCTCATTGGGGGGGGAAACCTCATAGAATATATCATTGTCATCCGAACAAACAAAAGAATCAGCAGAGAAGAATTCGTCCGCTGCATCGATCGCTTGAGCAACGGAAACCGAAGACAAGAAGGACTCAGGGTCGGCCTCCGGGTGGCAGCGCACCAGATAGCAACAATGCACAAAGGCAGCCACAAGAGCAGGTTGCTGCCGCATAAAGGTCATCATGTGCAAACCACCTGGCTGACAAGAGGCTATATTACCCCACGTTTGTGACAAACCTCCAAACGGTTCAAAAAGGCAAGCAAAACGCTCGCAAACTGGGGCGTATAAAGGACACTCAAAAACCATGTGAATCTCGTCCTCAACCTGACCCAAGTGACATCTAGGGCGTTGGCGTGTCCGATCAGACCGCCTCAATGGCTGACGGTGCCACCCACCAGTGCATACACGCAGATCATGGGCACCAAGTCGGAAACGAGCCAGAGAACCAACATGCTCCCTATTGAGCCCAGCGGTCTGTAACACATATTGGGGGCACCAAGACTCAGGATGCACAGACTGCAAGTTTTCACCCGAGCAGGCAGCAAACCATCGTTCATATGTACTGTAAATCCAGCCCCGGTGACAGCATCACGTGGGTTCTGCGAGCACCCCTGCCACTGCTGATACAAAAACCCCTCAAATGCACTTAACACTACTTTGGCATCCAGATCCACAAAGCTTTGCAGCCGCGGCATAACCGTAGTCAACTGCCGTGAATGATCATGTGTATAAACAGCACACGCTGTAACTGCCTGCACCATAAACTATCACTGCTCGACGTCTGAGACAGCCGCAAATTCTCGCGCATTGCTCGCCCCAACAAGGAAGCATCACCCAACTCCACAGCCCTGTTCCACATAGCTAAAGCTGCACGCAACCAAGTGCACACCAAAGGTTGGGCACCAAACTCCCTCAACAAATGCATGCGGCAAGTTGATTTGCGGACACGACCTGCAATAGTGAGCAGAAGAATGTACTGGACTCTGCTAATCACATTGTCCTGCAACTTGCCGACCAAAGCAGCACCAGATCCAGGTTGTCTCAGCAGAGCTGGACCCCAGACCTCTGAGCAGTAGCATAAAATGGGGGACACCAGCGTGTTGAAAAGTTGCACTTGCATTGACAGGTTGCTGACGCCATGCTCCTTGCACCTAGCTAACATTGCCCACGTTGCCCTGCTGCCGGCAGCTGCTAGAGCCTCCATGCAGGCAGACACACCTTGGGTGGCATGAAACTGAACACCCAGGTATTTGAACTGATCTGACACATGCACCTGTTGTCCCTGGTACTGCCATACTGCTGCACCGGTATACTTGCGCTTGCCAAACACCACAATGACCTGGGCGAGGCACTTGCCCTTCTTTCAGCTAACATATCGTGATAGCCCGATAGCAAACCACAAAACGCCGCCAAAGTAAACCTCAGAGACGTTTTGCAGCCTCTATCTCCCCATAAATCGACAATTGTCGATTGTACTTGCAAGTACATGCAGTGCAGCAAGTGCGAAATGCAGCACGAAAAGCAGCAGGTGCTCAAGGCAGAAAACGCACAGGGGAATGCAAGCATGGTCAAACAGCACGCGGGATGCACAAAGGTGCTGCGTTACCATGAGCGTCTTGCTTGATGGCATTGAGGCACTGCTGTACACTTCAGACTACAGAAAGCAGGAGCACACATGACAACCGACAGACTAACACAGCAAATAACAGACTAATCAATCCACCGACGGACTATGCAGGCAACCGACACACCAATAAATTGAAGGCGCTTTTGCTTCTGCAATCCTTGATTGCTGACAGTAACACGCACCAACATGCATATGCAAGAGCTGCAGAAAAAGAAGAACAGCATCAAATCACACGTGTGATCACACATATGTGTGATCACACAATAAGGGTTGCAAGAAGACATGTATTGCACATTCAATGCAGCAAATGTACACGGTGCATGTAAGAAGACACGTCACCTGGGTCATGTCTGCAGCCGTCAACTTTATCTGAATGATACAAGCATTTGCTTGACTCCTGCAGACTGGTGCAGCGTGCATCATGAACCCAACAAATGCATGAAAAATAACACTTGATCAAGCGCAAGACAAACAGGGTCTCTTTCATCCTGACAAGAGCATGCAAGCAAAGCCAGAGTTGCAAGCTGTACCAAGCTGCTGCACTGTCGACCCACTATGTTGATTTGGCCCCTTTAGACCACGTACAACACAGCTGTGCAAGCAGAATCACTAACTTCCACCCTGCACCCCTCCGCTACAAGGGGTGTGACAGGAGTTAAGGGGAGTCAACAGGACCTTGCCCACGTCCACACCTCCTGCGCAGCTGTGCATGCGACCACGCTGCAGGGGGCTCTGACTCCCCTTAGATCCTGTCACACCCCTTGTAGCAGAGGGGTAGATGATGGAAGTTAGTGAATGTAAAACCACAGAATTGTTTATACATGCCTCTGGGGATGTCTATGTGCTAAGCTTCCACTAACTTCCAACATAATGCGAAAAGGGTGGGAAATCAGCGGAAGTTGGGAGTTAAATTTCAGTGGGCAGGGTTGAAACTGGGGAAGTTGGGATGACGTAACATACTAGCGCTTGCCAGATGGGCGCTAAGGCATGCAGGAGAACTGCAGCGCATGTATGAACTGCTGCCGTAGTACACACATTGGCCGGACACATCTTGCATTGCAACATTCGTGTGATAACACCCAAGACAATCCTGCTGATAGGGCACGCTGTGCCATGGGAACTAGTCAATTGCTGGCAGGGCACAAGAATGCTGATAATGCTGCCCTGCAGCAAAGGGTGTGTTCGCGGACAGCTAGGCTGGCCCAACACGCTGCATGCCTGACAGTTCTGCTTGCTACTGACCACTTACACTACCTAGTTGCGCCCAAGATTATGCTGTAGACACCCCTCCGTCGTCCATGCCCGCTGCTTGGATTGCACTGTGCTGTCCTGCAGTCGTGGTCAAAGTATCCGGTTACAAAGGTAGTAGTCTACTCCACACAATTCTCGGCGTGCCTCACCAAAGGCACGCCATCGCCTAAGTAAGCCGCCATCCATTGTCACAACCCCGTAATAATATCCCGATATAACAGGTTCGGCCCTCTTCCCATTGCAAACAATGACCAGCTCACGGTCCAAGACAATAACCACAATACTACGTGAAAACACATGCAAGGGTACTTCTTGCCCTGATGTACCAATGACCAACCCTTGGGGTGACTCATTCAGATTCAACACACTGATGACCCACTGAGCACACAGTGCTCAGCTCACACAACAGAGCTGATCGGGCAAAGCGCTAATCGGTTACGTCAGGGAGCTAGTGGGATTTAGTGGTAAGGCAAAAGCAGGAAGTTAGTGCAAACAGCCACGGACTTGGGGGAGTTAGCTGCTCAAGACATGGATTGGGCACATGTAACTGCCAGAGGTCCCCTGGGCCCCTCCTTGGGGTGTCTGCATGGTGTACTGTGGCAACTGGGCTTAAAAGCAAGCTCATTATGCGCCTGTGCCATTAGTCACCTGCATCGTGGGTGAGACACAAAGGGCTGGGCCTCAGGCGTGCAAGCTGTATGCAATCACCAGTTTGCTTGCAGGCAACTGTTTGCAAGCTTCCTACAAATGATGCAGTTCCTCTGTCGATTTGCACAGATGTAACTGATGTGAATACGACAGCGTTGAAACAATGTCACTGATATGATGACCTTGATATTATATTTAGCAGCAATGTCTTCACGGTGCCACTGCGTCGCATGCTTTGCGCATGGGCACTTGCCGTCAATTAAGCCGGTGGTGAGAGTAGCCTGTGCCCTGGAAATGATGTCAGGTAACACTAGTGGCTTGGCAACTACTAACTTCCTGGCTTGTGTCACTAACTTCCCCTAAATTCCTGAAATGAGGCTTTCAGCAGGAAGTCAGGAGGGAAAATCTACTGGGAGAGCCCAGAATCATGGAAGTTGGGAGTTAGCAGAAGTTTATTTTTCCACTATGTTGATTTGGCCTCTTCAGACCACAGTACAACACAGCTGTGCAAGCAGAATCACTAACTTCCACCGCTTACCCCTCCGCTACAAGGGGTGTGACAGGAGTTAAGGGGAGTCAACACCCCCTTGGCAATTGCTCCGAACATGAAGCCCCTGCGATGGTTGCAGGTATGCAGGCGCCACCAGCTCGCTGGTTGTGTGTGAAGTCTGCACCATGGCAGCTACCTCCTGGCTGGCTCGGGTGGTGCAGCAGTCGTTTGCGCGCATACAAGTTACCCAAGTTACTATTCTGTCAGAGCCAGCTGTGAAGTACATTCTTGAGAAGCACAACAGCTGCAGGCACCTGTATGAAGAGCTGCTGTCATTTGGGCCTGACATGTCACAGGCAAGTGTGATTGCTGGCAAGCTGCTGCCCGGCAACGACTTTGTGGCAATTGTGCGTAAATGCAACCTGACTGGTGTAGTTAAGCAGCAGGTGCCGCTGCGCAGCATCATGTCAAACTTCGCTGGTTTAACGGCTGCTCTGCCTGAGAAACGGCAGATCACGTTCAGCCGGCAGTCTGCCATGCCATCTATACCGCGGCCGGCGCAAGCTGCAGCTAGCACAGCCCACACTCAGTGCACAGACATCTGCGGCCAAGCGCCAAAAGGTCTGATTGTGTCGTCACCACATTGCTGCACTTCTGCAGCAGCCCTGCACCATGGTAATGGGTGCGTGTGGATTGCATAATGATGCGTTGTGTGTAGTGCCCACTAGGCGGTATTCATCATTGTTGGTGTGTCCAACACACGTAGTGCATGTTGTTTGTGCATTTACTAGCTGCGTCGCTACATGCCTAACAGCTGCAGGTTGGTTACGGCTAGCTGACACTTCAAGTGACCTGGTGTCCGTCCTGGCACTGGCACCTCACCGGCGCTACGAGGGGTGCTGCTGTCTTGCCTACGCCAGGATCACCAAATTTCTACCACAGCTTTACAATACAATACAATACAATACAGTAGTACAGGACTGAACCTGCCTCAGGCACTAGCCCAGCGAGCCGTTGTTCCGCTCATGAGGGTTTCTTGTAATTGTACCCAGTTTCTTCTTCATTGTTTGAGCGATCGAAACCACCCGCACAAATCCGTCATTCCAGTTGCTTTTTTAGCCCAGCCATGGACGGTTGGACCGGCATTCGAACCCGGGTCTCCAGACACTACGTCACTCGGGTTCCCAGGTGATCCCTCAACCCAGTACTAGTCAAGCCCAACCACGTTTAACTTCCGAGTTCTTACCACAGTTGCCCCACAGGCGCGAGGTGGCTGCCCAGGTGATGGCGAGTGACCAGTTCTGGCTCACTGCTGACTGCCTGCCATTTTGCCGCGTCTCCCCCCTGTTTGTAACGAAGTACACACATAGCAAGAAACCGTTTTGTAAGTGTAAATTTTAGTATTTTGAACGCGGATAACTTTCTGCGACACTTACACAATTGCTTGCTTTTATGCTGCTGCGTTAGCATGCTGTCTCTTTTGACTTACACGATGGTTCAACTCAGTATGTTGCACTGAACATGACAGCAGCGGCGCATGCGCATGTAGCTCTAAGCATGTTGAAGTTGCGTTTCGTTTGTGATGGTTCCTCCAGGTTTTTGTGACCATGAGCCTTGTTTGGCCCTGGGGGGCAGTGCCCTACTGTAATTGGTAATTGGTATTACAGCAATAAACGTTCACCATGGATGCCACAGGCCGCCCGAGACGTACATGTCGGTGCTGTTATTAAGTCCAGTAAACACATGCACACGTCTCCTTGCAAACACCACATGCTCATGATTACTCAACATTTGCAACCTGCCATTGCTGAGGTTTTTGACAGGCGGGGCCCAGCCGCTTGGGCGCAGCCCATTATGTGAGACCTCATTCGTTGATGCGGTTCATGTATTCTTCAGGTGTGCTTGTCTAAGAGTCAGGTGCAGCAGACAGAAGGGTGCACAACTGCGCAACTGTTGGCATTGGAAGGGTGGTGCTGTCCTGTTTAAGCAGCAGACATGTTAACACTGTCGTTATATGCACACAGCTGCTGGTTCTGTGACGGTTAATGTTCAGTCATCCACAGCTGGTTGCTGTGGATGCACAGCAGGCCCCTTCTGGACAACTGCGGGACAGCCGCTGGATTTGGCTTCGCCATCACAAGTAGCCTCACCGCTGAGCAGCATTGCCTATCAGGCAATGCAGCATTATTACGTGCGGCCTTGATTCAGGATTGAGAAGTTTTGAAAGCTTTAAAAATTTCGTAACGGTTTTTTGAGAGATACGAACGGGAAACCATGAGTCATGAATTCCCTGCGCATCTCGGTGCATCTCGGTACTTTCAGTGAGTGGGTCGTAGTGTAGCTCGATGAACTTGCTGCACCCTGAACAGCTTTCTGTAAACGTTATAATTTATAAAAAAAATACCTAATGACCATTCGTCTAAACACGGACGGCTCGGACACGGACAGAATGCAGTTGAGCAGCTTGGGCATTTGATCTACGGGTCACCTCAGACTGCTAGCCTTGGCATTGTCAGTACCTTGAAAAATATCTGCCTACTAGCAGGAGGCGAAAAAAATACTTGGTTGTCTCGGGCTTGCGCTGCCCAAGAAGTGCAATCAGGAGAAGTCAGATCACGGCCCTTCCTGCGCTGCGACACTTTTGCACAACCTGAAACCCACATGTATCAATGTTTTGAAATTCTTTGACTATGCTTCGGCAAAACTCGCCCGCCGATAAAGCACCAAGTGACATGACAACCCTACCTTCAGGCATGGTTCACGCAGCCTATAAGAAAGAAAGATACGATGACCATCACGTTAAGCTGTGTTGTTTCATCGATATTTGCTGTATCATTCACCAGGTGGGCACTTTTAAGGGTGATAGCACGCCAACTGCCAGTGCAGCCATGATCTGACACCAAGCGCGAGTGTTGTATCAACTTGGTGTGCTGGCTTTGTTCGCCAACGCTGCAGGCAGCTTCGGTTACCGCTGGTCTAGATATAATCAGGATCTTCAACACGTGAGTGTTGGACAGCGTGTGCCCTCTCGTGCAGCATACACGCAAGCAATCAGCAGGAGAACCCCTTTGCAATTGCCGTAGGTTCAGCAGAGCATTCGTCCTTGTCAGCCTATATCACCCTGCTCCCTCAGTCTAGTGCTCCTCGTGGGACACGTCTGGTAAGCCTACCTTGAGATGGGAGTACATGTTTCGTGCATTCCAGAATCAAGGTACTTGTTTCGAGCTACGACCAACTAAGTGGACGATTTGCAAGTGGACGACTCGGCGGCTTGGGGCGTCTGTTTGCACCGTGTGATCACAACTCATGAGTTCACCGAGCGGTGCAAAACCAGCATCTTGAGCGATATCTTTTCTTGCTTTGTCTGCAGGACCACCACCTGCCGTATCTTTTCAGTGCCACCATGCGGTCTACGCTGCCCCTGGCAGTGCTCTGCTGCATGCTGGCAGCCCACCTGGCTGCTAGCACGCGCAACACCGTCACTACCAACAGGGCGTTGCTGGCAAAGCCCGTTGCCACGCCACTTGCCATCGCTGTCAACCTGACCAGGCAGCAGTTTGTGCAGGCCACCTGGGCCCTGCAGGACGTCACCTGCGCAGACGTGTCCGCCAAAGACACCTATTTCAACAACACCCTGGCAAAAGCCGTCATTGCAGACTTTAAAACAGCCTTGGCTGCTGCAGGCTGGCCAGATGCACCTGTTGTGGCTGTGCGCCAGCCCTGCTTGGACACACAGTGAGTTTAGCTCTGCAGCGATAAAGATAACCCCACATGTTGTAGGCTTGCTCCGTATGCAGAACCAGCATATGGCAGAGAGTTATCTTCAGGCAAACCTGGGTGGGGCCTGCAGCACTGCGTGACCTTGACTTCCTGCTTGTCAGCCTACACTCCAACCCTAGGGTGCTGGTAGACAAATCTCAGTGGTGGTGTGACTTATTACGCACACTGTTTTTGCTAGTACTCCTTGACAAGCCTCAACACACATCATGCTTGTACAAGTTGCATTGTGCCTGCAAATGGAATACGCCCGAGGTGGCTGAGCTGGATAAGGTTGTCAGCTTGGTTTGTCTCGGTACATCTGCTAACCACAGAGTGTGCACACGCCGCTGCATTGCTGCCCAACCATCACCCCCGCAGTTCAAGAACAAGACCTATGCCTCCTTCAGGGTGGGCGTGCGCTTCAACAGCACCAACTCCACCCAGGTCAGAGATGACATGTGGAGAGCCATTGGCGATCCAAAGGTCGCAGGTCTCTGCACAGGCGGATACGACACCAGCCTCTATGCCAAGGTTGCCGCACTGTTTGACCAGCACGAGTTCAAGGTGTCACAGAACAGTGAGTGCTGAGCTGCTGCCATACTCTGTGTGCGCTGGGGTGCTCCGGCCTGCGAGCACAGCATGCTGTGCTGGGACTGCATTCGGCTCAGCGTGGCAGTCGTGCCTCCATGCACCACCTGATTCACAACTCGACACATGCAGCTACGGTGCCACAGCCTGACACACAGCCCATGTTTGCTCTCACAGCCGACCAACCCAGCTCAATCTCATCCCCCTGTACTGCTGCACTCGCGCCCTTCACCCCCGCCTGCAGATGGCACCCGCACCAACATGTTCTTCCCGGGCGGCCGCATGTGGGTGGAGTACGCGGGGCCCTGCGCGGCCAGGCCCCGCCCAAGCCCCACACCCAGCCCCTCACCGACCCCAGATTCTATTGTGAAGCCCCAGTGGTCGACGTGCCCGTGGCATCCACCTCCTGCGACCCAGCTGATGTGCAGGCGTTGGCTGACGCGATGAAGGCAAAGATCACCACTGACCTGAAGCCTGCCGATGCAGCACTCGTGGAGGTGCTGGTGGTCGACTGCGAGGTGAGTGACCTGTGATGCTGCATCTTCTTGCCTAATGCCGCGCTGCTCAAAGTACGCGCAGCAGCCAGTGCGCCTCATGAGGAGCAGCGCACCCAAAGTGCGGCATGTGTTATGCGCAGCTTGCACGCGCCTCAGCTTGCTGCACCTGCTTGGCTGTGATTTGTTGCTCACCTCTTGCGGCATACAGGGCAGCGGCATGACCGCGGCCATGCCTGGCTGTGCTCAAGCTCGCTTACGGTGCTGCACTGCAACCACTGCTTGCAAGTAACAACAGTGCGCCTGCATGCCGCGACATCTGGCAAGCACTGCAGCGGGGCACCCTCTGCTGTTGCACCTGTTGTGCTCTATTTAAGCATCTGCCGTTGCTGCTGCTGGTGTGTGCAGGCTGCTGGTACCTCAGGGCGGCGCCTGCTGCAGAGCAGCAACATTACCGTCACCCTGAGAATCACCGTGTCGCCCCTTGCCCAGTCTGCAGCTGAGGTTGAGGCCGCAGCAAGAGCTGTGTATGAAGCCGTCACAGGCAATCCCAGCGAGTCCCTGCCTGAAGGGGCCAGCCTGGACACCGTGCTGCAGATCCTGAACCAGGACTTGGTGCAGGGGGATGCGCAGCGGCTGCTGGAGAGAGTGCAAGAAGCCATCGTTCAGCAGAACCTCACCAGCTTGTTCGACGCCACCCTGACGAATGCGACTGCAATCTCAGGTGGGGTCGCCAACACGCGTCCAGGGCCCGACAGGCATGCGCAACAGCTGACGCTGCCATGCAGGGTTGTCTTGCTGAATCCAAGCGTGGTGCATAGGCAGTGGCACGGTGTTTTTAAGGCTGGCGGCTTGCAGATGTGTTGAGCACGGCGCTCCCTGCTGACTCAATGGTGTTGCACTGACGTGATTCCTGACGTGATCGTGTGCTGGGCCCTGCATGCAGGTAGTGCGGAGGCAATCAGGTGCCCTTCGCTGCCACCTGCCATCACCAGCGCCGTATGGGGTGACCAGTGCCTGAACCAGGTCCCTGGCTTCATATGCGTTGCCGCCTGCTCAACCGGCGGCACTGTGTCAGCCACCTGCTCAACAAACGGCACATGGACATCTGCTGTTGGCACTGCCTGCCCTGCCACACAGCAACGTGAGCCATGGCACAGTATGGACAGGTGTCAGGTGGTGGCTGCTGTTCTGCATAAATGCGAAGTCAAGAGAAATTGCAGCAAGCTAAGGTTTAGGGTTTAGGGTTTAGGGACATATTTCACCACAGCTGCATGCTCAGCTAGCCGTGTGTTTGATGGAACACCAGCTCATCTTGCCAGCCTACGTGGCCTCAAGCACAGCTTGTGTGCGCAGAACAAGGGTCCAGCTACACTGATGTTGTTGAACGAGATTGGCACGTAGGGCATGGAGCACAGGCGGGCCCGCCAGATTTGCTGAATTGTTTCGGACCTCTTCCGCGTACATTGCTGCACAGCGAGTTGCGCAGACATTGCCTGCAAGAGAGCAACAGTTGTTGCCTGCAGGCAAGCACAATTGCCTTAACATGCACAAACTGCTGCACTACAGCGCGGGCACACCGTACGACTTCGAGTTCTCTTTTGCATGACAACTTGATCGACCGCACCTCATTTGTTGTCGTTGCCCCGCCCGCCGTGTGCAGCCGTGCTGCCTTGCACAGGCGTGCCTGCCACCACGCCGCAGGGAGCTGCCTGGCCTGCAGGCGGCTGCACCAACCAGACGCAGTGCACTGCCACCTGCACAGGTGATGCTACTGGCGCACCCTTTGCTGTGTGCAACACCGTCACGGGCACGTGGTCGGCACCCAGCGGCACCTGCACACCAAGTGAGTGGCATCACAGCTGCCGTGGGCAGACAGGCACCATGGCTGTTCAGAGTGGGCTTTTTGTTATAACAGCTATCCTCTGTTTGTGGTGCGCTCACTGCATGCCATGCATGCTATGCCAGGTGGCTTGTGAGCCCCATACACATGGCACAGCAGCAGCAGCAGAGTCGCACTGCATGCCCGCTACTAGTACTGTGGTGTGTTGCTGTGGGATGCAGTCTTGCTTGTGCAGCTGCGTTGTGCTCTGGTTTGTGTAGGTGCCGCAGCATACTGCTTGAAAGAAACACAACTTTTATTGTGTTGCAGCTGCTGCTGAGGTCATGCCAGCCGCTGCCAGTCACAGGTGCACACATTAGCCACCTACTGAAGCTCAGCTAAACAGGCCACAGGCCACGTTCAATGATTGAAGAATTGATGCTGCACTGCTGCTGTGTTGTCTGCGCCGCAGTCCGTTGCACTGGTGTCCCCCAGACGATCGTTGCCAACGCCAACTGGCTGACCAACTGCGCCACCACGGTTGGCTCCACCTGCACGGCAAACTGCATCGGCGCCGGCACACCCTCCACCGCCACCTGCACCAGAGTCGGCGACACCACAGCAGCCAACTGGGCGATCACTACCACTGGCAGCTGCACGGGGGTGAGCTGCAGCCTGGCCGGGCTCCTGCACACCAGCACTGCTGCCGCATGCACCGACACCGACACTGATAACAGAACAGCTTGCCACACCCTGACTGGTACAGCAGCTCTACAGCCTGAGCGACCTTTGTGTTGCATGACACTATCAGGCCCCAACATGTGGCCGGCGTGCTGATCATGGCATGCAGCCTTCAGATGTGTATATCCATGATGGTTGAAAACTGGTCGCATTGCCACAAGCCCTACAGCTGCACCCTCTGTCGCGCATGCCAAAAGCTTATGTGCAGTGTTCATCGCTATGGTTATGCACAATTCAAGGTGTACAGCCATGTGACCCTAACCCTAATTTTGGCTTTGTGCCTGCAGGCGGCCTCGCCGGGACCTGTGCCGAGCCCTGCCGGCAGCGAAAGGTGACAACACTCTGTGACATTGCATGTCTGCATCAAACTTCAGAAAAAGAGGAGCTGCTGTGCAACACACAGCAGAGATGGCGCGTACGTGTTTTGTAGCAGTGCCAGTCCAGATCATGTAACAACCCCTGCCACAGTACACGGCAGCCACCATCCCAGATGTGTCAGCTAGCCATGCCGGGATGACCCACGTTGCTGTTGTGTCTTCTTCTTGCAGCCCCGCGCCCGCGGCTACCGTTTCGCCGAGCCCTACCCCGCCAGCTTGTGTGGTGAGCCCCTCTGAGAGTACTACTCTAGAAGTTCGAGTAGAACCACATGCAACAGTGTTGCAATGACTGTGCTGCGCCCGCGCCATGCTTCCAAGCTGGTCTATTTGGCTGTGCAAGGAGTCAGGTGTGGTTGTGTGTAGAGCTGGTCGTGCTCCGCACAATCAACCAGTTGGCAGGTCAGCTTGGTCAACTTGACTCGAGTGAGGCTCACTGCCAGCGTGGGTTGGCAGACAAGCCCTTGTGCACGAGACATGTGTTAGTGTCGTGGCTATGTTTCACCTGCCTGCATGCCTTGTTTGCCTGCCTGCCACCACAGCCGTCCTGCAGCAACGGTCCGGTCGGGGCAGGTGCTGCTTGCGGCAACATTCCTGATGGTGAGTGGCATCACCGTCTCATCACATGCCAGGCACTGCACATTCTGCGTGAAGATAGCGGCCGCCTACGCCATCGCACTCACCAGGTTCAGTCCGGAGCTCTGCGTTCAAATGAGCTGTGTGCTGATTGATAACACAATCGCAGTCAGTCCGAGCATATATTTGCTTGCAATTAGTCACGGAGACCTACACTCACCGCTGCTGCTGCTATCGTTCTACTCAGGATGTGGTGGCTCTTGCCTTGCCACCTGCCAGTCTTCCACCCAGCCTCAGCTGGGTTGTCAAGCAGGCGTGTGCACGTGCACGCCAACTTGCACTGGTGAGACATGCCAAGTGTAATTGTCGACTCAGACTCAGATGCGTGCGCGTTGCGCTGCAATTGGAGACATGTGCAATAAATTGCATACCAAGTTAAAATTGCATACCAAGTTTTGCAAGCAAAATGACATCACTTAGTACATGTTGCTTTGTGCATAGCTCTGTGTGCTAGCAACACTGGCTGATGACTGTGATTCGATCAACTTCAGCTATGGCAAGCTGTGTTTTGAACTTGCACGGCACTGTGGTGTCCGTGTGCTGCCTTCTCACTTTCTTCCTTTCACAGTTGGCTCCAATAGCATCGCCAGTGGTGGCGATTGTGGTCTGCAGTCGGTGAGCCGTGTGCTTCATGCCCAGCACATGCCATCTGCATGGCGCCATCTGTAAAGTGCTCAAGCATGGCTTGCACACTAAGCAAGAGCATGATAGCAACCGTTTTGACTTGAATGGTGAGGAATGCACTGCACAGTCTATGTGGCAACATGATGTGCTGAGGCAAGGGCCACTGCAACCTGACACATACGCGCATGAAGAACACCTGCCGTGATGCTGCAAGTTTCCTGAAACCCTGGCTTGCTGCTGCTGCTGCTGCAGAACGGCTGTGGCAGCTTCTGCTCGTTCACGTGCGCATCTGGCCTGACCTGCAGCTCCTCCACCAACAAGTGCGAGTGTGTGCCATCTTGCACCTCACCCATCCTGGTCGGCCTCAACGACGCATGCAGTGAGTGGCTGGCACATGGAGCCGTCGACATGGTGCAGGATGTTCATGCACCTTGAAGAGCACAACATGTTTGTTTGGTGTCGCTGCTGCTGCTGCACCACAGCAGCATCAACCGACACTGCATGCTCCTTGCCAGATTGTTGTCTGAATCAATGTTACCGAGTTGCTGATGATAAGCCAGGAACGTGAACGAAGGGGGGTGATTGCAGCGCAGTACACTGAAGTAACACTGCCTCTACATTGCCAGCGTTGTACACTGCTTTCACACTGCTTTCACAATACATCAAGTGTCACCAACACCTGCTCTGTGCTCATTGCCGGCTTGCCTGTGACCTTCGGCAGCTCCTGAATCCGACGGCTGCGGCGCCCAATGTGCTCGTCAATGCACTGGTCAGACGTTGTGTGACGGCACCAAGTGTGCGTGCAAGGTGAGCGACTGGTCTAAAAAGGCTCCTCCAGCACGTACTTCCAGCAACTTGCTGTTTGGCTGCAGGCATCATCTCTGCATGAACAGTCGGGCAGAGAACTTTTCAGTGCCTGCCACACCGTTGCTCAGCCACTTCTTGGAACCCTTATGGCAGCTTGCAGCTTACAGTGCACCGCCAGTCTGAGACTGCTCCAGCCAAGTTGCAGAACACAGGCATGGTCATGGATTCCTGGAGCTGTTATCTGTTCTGTGCTTTGAGAAATGAAGATTGAACATTCTGACTTGGCGGTGCTGCACTTGTCATCACTGCAGCCTGTGTGTGACAGCAAGCCTGCAGCGGGCATTGGTGAGCGGTGCGGCGTGTTTTCCAATGGATGTAACGGCTTATGCACCGACACATGCTCGTCTGGATCGACTTGCATTGGGGCCAAGTGCATGGTGAGACTACGGCTGGATGACATTTCAGCAAATGCATGTGTCGTGTCTGTGTCCATGTCTAAATGTTCGATGTGTCAGCATCGTGCCTACACTATCACCGTTCCAAGATTGAGCATGGCTGAGCAGTTTGAACAATGTCGATTAACAGCTGGTAATGAGCAGACTGCACCAATGCATGCAAAGCTGGGTAGTTGTGTTTTGATAGCATGTGGCAGGTTCAATGCTAGGGGACCTAAGCACAGCCATGCCTTTGCCATGCTCTCCCAAGGTACGTCAGGTGATTGGTCAGGCAGTCAGCATCAACAGCAGGCAAACTTGTGCAGGGTGCAATACATACAGGATGATTCAATGGGCGGTGGTCAGGCAGCTGTTTGACCAAACAGCCGCTGGCACGCTAGCTGCCGCATTGCGCATTGCACGCTAGCTGTGCTTTGGCTGCAACCCCGCAGTGTCCATGGGGTAGGCTGGGAGGCCAGAGACTGCCCTATGTTGCAAATTATACACTGCTCATGCTCCTTTGTGCTCAGGTCCCTACCATGGGGCTCAAAATGGGGCTCAAGTAGACGCAAAGCGGCCAAGAAGCTGTGTTATTGTCTTTGTCTGGTATGTGTCTGGATGCAGGCGAATGTCATGGAGACTACAGTGACTAGCATCCTCAGCAGTTCATCGTCTCCTCCTGCAAATCAGTGGTGAGCATGATACCTATGGGCTGTCTGCAGAAGCCCAGCGACTTTGCAGGCCTCAGCACGGCTGTGTTGCTGCCGGCACTGCATGGGCAGGCCCAAGCAAGGCGCATGCACTGTATGTGCTAAGCTCAGGCTCGAGTGTGTGGATGTAGGCAGTGCATTGTATAGCATGGCATGGTGCTTTGCTAGCAAATGGCAAGATGTAGTCCATGCTAGTGGATGGAGAGGAACAATACACAGGATGCTGGCATGAATTGACATTGTAAATGGGGCTATTCATGGGGTTCAACCACAGCATGCCTGCCAACCTTTATATGGGGTTCAACCACAGCATGCCTGCCAAGCTTTACATGGGGTTCAACCACAGCATGCCTGCCAACCTTGAAGCATCCAGTGTTGCCAACATATGTGGCTGCTGCAGTTGTGGCAGATAATGTAATAAATGCTGTGGCCTGCCTATTGAGCTGACTCTGTCTGTATGTGCGAACTTATGCCGCTGCCTCCAGGTACGTGGACCCAGCGACTACTACCTCAGGCACCACTGTGTGCGGTGGTATTGTGGAATTAACTGAAGCACAGCAGTCGGGAGCCCCAGACAGCATAACCGGCTCAGGCGCCATCACTAAAGCGCTGAAGTTCCAGACTGGTGTTAATACAGACAGATGTGAGGTGGTGATCACTTACCCGGGCACAACTTCTGGTGAAAAGAAGGGCTTGTTCAATGGCATGCTATGGACGGACTTCATCAAAAACAGTAGGTACTTCAACACAGACGGCCATGATGTTGGTTGCTGTCTTCACAGTTGTGTTCCACAGATTCCAACCTGAGACCGAACAGTGCCAGTGTAACAGCGGCAACAAAAGTGTCCCTTGGACATCCACAGCAGCTGGCAACTGATGAGCTGGCCTACTTGTTCTGCTACGCATGTGCCTGACTGAAGGCCTTTCGAACTGGCATCTGCTGGCAATGCTAGACGTAGCACAGGCTGTGTTAGCCATTCACTACTTGCTCCGTAGGCTGTTATGACACTGTGACAACTGCTGTTCCCTGCATCAACCTGGGTGCTCTGCAGATGGAGAGATTACTTACAGCTGGTGAGCGGCAACGTAGGGACACCATTGCTCAGGTTCCATATCAGTGCACGCTGTCACAAGTGTTGTGCGCAAGCTGTGTACTGCATCAGAGGCTGTCAGCTCATACTGGCAAGCAGCAGCAGAGATTCCAATATCAAACTGCATCTTTCATTATGAATCCGCTGTTTGGCCTTCTCAGGCAAACAGCAGGGAATCCATTGCTGCTTACACTGTGATTGTTGGACGTCATCAAGATAGTATGCTCAATATAGGCATGTTGGGTTGTACTGACAGGTACAGAGAAGTCACACAATCCTTTTCCTCGGCGGCGGCGCCTGCAATTAAAGGTGAAGCAATTGTGGTGTTCAATATGAATAAGCGTATGGCTACTGGGGCACTGCATTTCATGTTCAGCCAACGGCAGTGAACTTGCAGCGCTAGTTCCCAGCAGAGGGTTTGGTGGAGGTGTTGATGTAGTAGGTGCTGACTAAACAAGTTCAACTAGTTCACGTGAGGTTGTTCTGCATATGAAAATTCTACTACATCTGCCTTAGTAAGTTGCTTCTGACAATGATGTTCATGCTGCGCGCTGGGGCTGACTGCAGTTGACTTGATTGACCCCGACATGACGTTTGGCCTGCAATTTGTGACCTTCGTAATGGAACCGTAAGTTGATTGCAGTGCAGCCATGTGCTTGCCATAGCTGGGCGACCCAAAAAGGCCAGGTATCGCCTCTCAATAAACCTTGGCAAGGTTTATGCGCAGCAGCCGCACACATTGTCCCATGCACTATGCTGTTATAGCAGGTTCAGCAGTGCAGTGCTACTTGTTTGCTGAGCACGTATGTGGTGGTTTGGAGGAGTGTGCCTGGCGTGCTCAGCAGTGTTTTTCAAGCAGCAGAGCCTTCCAGGTCTGCAGTCACCATGGAGTACAAAGCTGCCAACACTACATGCAGCAATGGCTAACAGTCATGCATGTGACATGCACAACACAACTGGCAGGCTGCAGCCAGTGCGAAGGCGTGCAAGTACTTGTCACGCCTGGCAGTTGAAAAGATGCTGATGTTGCTGGTGCTGCTGCTGCTCTTGGTGCTGCTGCAGATACTGCCAAAAAGCCAATATTCAGTTGGGTGAAGAGGCATGCTCAACAGGTACTCCCTAACACTGAATCTTTTTATGGAGCTGCTTATAAAAGTGTTGTACAACGGTTTTCCTGATCAACACTGCAAGCAGCAGCTTGATGCACAGGCCGCAGGAACTGTGTACGGCGCTGTATTCCTTTGTGGAATGTGTTCACTGCTGCTTTGTGCTACTGACAGATGGGCTGTCCCACAGGACACACACAGCGATAGTCTTTCGTTGCTGGTGTTGCCAGCACCCTGTGTGCATCAGCTAGTGGTGCAACATCTGCTTGCATGCCTGGCGTATGTGCCCTGTGAATGCCGTCTAGGCTGCCCGGCATACAGTGGCGCACTGCCAGAGCATGCACCACAGCAGCAAGCATGGACAGTTTCTCCGCGGGTGCCGTGTGAACCTTGCAGGTATAGGTCATTCACATTTCACACCATACAGCAAACTTTGTTTTCTCACCACGGCTGTTGTGCAGTACATGTTATCGTGTATATTAACCTGTGTGCATTGATGCTGCGGCTGGACTGCAGCACCGCCAACTGACGTTTGGCAATCCAACACTATCACCTATACGCAGAGTGGAACTTGGTGAGTCTGCAAGTAGATGTGCCAAACCGCAGTTCCGCAAGTGCCGCATCTCTCGCGGCACATCTGCATGCACTGCTTACCAGAGCACATGCTACGTACAGAACATTGCAACTGAAACCGGCCCTAAATGTCGCAAAGCACGGCAATGCTCTATTCATCATCCTAAACTGACATCTTGCTTGTTTCAAAATTCGCGGTAATGTTTCAACTTTGTGCTTGCTGGTCAAGCCCAGGCACGGATGGTTGGATTAAAAGCTTGGTCTTTAGCTCACAGCGCGAGGTTTCATACCTCTTCATGTTGTTCTTCAGTGTCTACTTTGTGCTCCAAATTGCCAAGCTGTGAAATGAACCGCCAGTCATGTTAGCTATATGACCTTCATCTCAGCCCTTTGGCGGCGAGCTACATTAGCACAAACATCTTGCTGTCTCTGAGCTGACACGATTCCATCCTTGCACTCTATTGCATAGTTTACAAGGCTCAACTCACAATGACTACTGGCTGGAAATAATCCAGTTGCTATGCCTGATACCAACACTGAGGGCACCTGGCGTCATGGTGGTGGTCATCATTTGCTTGTTGCGGCTATGACTGTCTGCATGTCACTACTGCCTGCTGCAGGCCTGCTACCGCATGGTCGATGGGGCTTGGGCAGGGCCCCTGCGGCACACGCAGCTGGGAGTGGTGGATGCAACCGGTGAGTGCAGGCATGCCGCACGCTTGACCTCGCTGGGCTGGAGAAGCATGACTGCACATGTTTCCAGCTCATCATCCCAGGTGATCACCTGCTGTAGCTATGGTTGCGTCATGTTCACATGTTCCGAAATGCCTTGACAGTAGTAGCCATGGCAAGGTTATTTGTGCAGCGTCATGTGGCTATCTGTTTCAACCACTTTTCAGCTGCCGCTCACTTGAGGTACCTGGGTGGGATGTGTGTGCTGCAGGCCACCGAAGACAATCCTCGCACCTTTTTCCCTCCTGGTACTGATATCACAGACAAATGTGCCTATCAGCTGAAGTGGGACGCTGGATATGAGGCAACAGGGCAAGAGATTTATCCTATAGGTGAAGTAGGCGAACCCTATCCTGGTGCGGGGTTCATGGACAGGGCCGTCATTCAAAGCATCAGGCTGGGCCAGGGGACTGGCAATCCTAATTTAACTGGCTACGTCGGACGGGTCAAGTTGACATCGGGTGATAAGACATTCAGTTACACGTGGCAGTTTGGTGCCTAGAATTATGCATGCCATTTGACAGCAGCCTCTTGTCAGCCAAAGGGGCAGTTGCCAGCAGCAGAAACTGTGGTGCCAGGCAACACGGGGGTCAAGAAAAACTGTTACAACACAGCGTGCATGCATATTGACTTCAGGGTTCTGGCAAGCAGAACCCACAGCTCAGAGAGCCGAATGCATCGCTCGTGTTTGCAGCCGTGCACTTGGGCTCTGCATATACGTTGTGTTCAAGGCAACTTGATTGACAGGTGTTGTCTTGCTTGATGCACATAAGCACAGCATTTGGTGCAACCTGCAGTCAGGCCCACCATAAGGTAGACACTGGGATACTCAGGCATTTGCAGTGTTGCTACATCAACAATGGCCACCATGGTGGTTGTGGGGAAGGAAAGTGTTTTGTGCGGAACACGTCTGCTTTTGGCAACCAATGACCTTTGGTTAGTGTTGCCAACACTTCACCGCATGCACATGTACCAGCTGGCACATAGTTAATTCTCAACGCAGTCTGGCGCAGGGATGGTCAGCATTATTATGGGCCAGGGGCTGTGTTGATTGCTACGTAATACATCTGAGTCCCAACTGCTGGAAGGGGCATGGTTGCTTGCCACTGGTTTAACATACTTGCTCTTGCGCCTCCTTAATTCTGGAGCTTGCTTAGCATTTGGCGATTGAGTCGGTCCGACCGACTTGGCAGCTGCTGCGTGTACGAATCAATTTGATCAGCATCTTACCTGCAAATTTGTGTGCAGCATTGAGACTTGGCAGCAAACGGAAGTCTTGGTGGCGGCTATTTGACTAGCAAGACGCATTGCCTGTTGGTGTGATTGTTAACATTGCAATCTTAGGTCTGGGTTGACACCAGCGTGTGGTTTACCGTGTGTAGCTGGCGCACTTACTGCACTGCACAGCAGGCCACTTGCAGCCTGGATCAATCAGATGAGGTACAGCAAGACTGAATGCACAACACGTAGCTTGTCTGCCGCGGCCCTACTTAGCTCTTGTCCTGGCTTTACTGGGTTGTGCCCATACCAGGTCACATTGCTTGCTGCATTTTCAGGCTGCGTGTGGGTGACTTCCAATCACCACATGTGTAGTGGGTGCCCAGGCTGAGCTGTACTAAATTTGGTAGTATCAATGTTCACTTGTTGTTGCCAACAGTTCACTGCATGCACATGTACCAACCGGCACAGAGTATATAACAAACGCAGATTGGCGCAGGGATAAACAGTATTACCACGAGCCAGGGGTTGTGTTGGTTGCTACGTGTTGCATTTGAGTCCAACCTGCTGGACGGGGCGTTGTTGCTTGCTATTAATTTAATATACGTGTTGTGCCCAAGTTGTGTCCTCCACTGGCTTCACTACATGCTCTTGAGCCTCCCCCAATCTTGAGCCTGCTTACTATTTTGTGATTGGCGCTGTCCAACCGACTCTGCAGCCGCTGCGTACACAGAATTTGAGCAGCACCTCAGCTGTGATGGTGTCTCCGGCATTGTGGGTTGGCAGTAAACTTACGTCTTGGTGATGGCTATTTGAATCGCAAAACGCTTTGCCTGTGGGTATGTTTCGTGCAAACTAGGTCTGGGTTCACAACAGCGTGTGATTCATGTTACAGTGTGCAGCTTGCTCATTGCTTGTTGCGCTGTACAGCAGGCCACCCGCAGCCTGGATTCCATCAGATGAGGTACAGCAGGACTGAATGCACAACACGTAGCTTGTCTGCCGCGGCCCTACTAAGGCCTTGACCAGGTTTGTACTAATTTGCGCCCATACCATGTCATGATGCATGCTGCATTCTCAGGCTGCGTGTGGGTCACATGCTGTTTGACATGAATAATGGGTGCTCAGCCTGAGCTTTGAGTATGTGGTAGTATCAATGTTCACTCTGTGTTGCCAATAGTTCACCGCATGCACATGTACCAACTGGTAAAGAGTGTTGATTGTAAACACAAGTTGGTGCAGGGATGGTCAGCACTACCATGGGCCAAGGGTTGTGTTGGTTGCTACGTGTTGTGCTATTTTCACATGAATGATGGCAGGTCAAATGCTTTTTTTTACATGGGTGCTCAGCCTGATCTTTTATACTATAAACCAGATGATGATCTGGTAGGATCACTTTGCACATGAGTACTCCTTGATTGTTCAGGTTGCAAGGTTTGGTTACCTGCCGGTCTGCTCGGCATACATCAACATTGCGGCTCCTTGTTGTTTGGCACCATGTCTGCCGCGCAAGTGGGCACACAAGCAGCGTGTAATCCCTCAGTGGATATGTTAGGGCCGGTGACACTGTCATTGTTGCAACACTCAGTGTTGCGGCTGCTGCCAGCGGGAGATAACTGTGTGTTTGTCGTTGAGGTGGCTCCTGATAGTTTGCAGCCTGAGTGCTGTGTTTATGTCCAACTCCAGAGCCTGTTGCAGAGCGTGTGCCCGATTTGGTATGAATGTTTGGCCCCTGTTGCACCCTGGTGCCACTCACCATGCATTATGTAGTGACCCAGACTCACAGGCTGTATGCTGCGACTGATGAATCATTTTTACCAAACAGCTGTGGCTGAACTGGTTCATTTGATTGACGTACGTACGTAGTTTGTGATCTGATGTGGGATAAGTTTTAGGATGATTTTTGGCAGGGGTGGCTTGGTCCTTTTCTTTTCTGGCTTGCTTTGGTTTGCTCTTTGCCCAATGAGCCTGTCATCGGCTCCCCAACGGGCGAAGTCACCCATGTGACTTTCAGAATGTGAAATGTAAAAATGTGATGAGTGCTGCTAGGCTCACACAGCACAATGCGTATTTTGCATCAAGTTTGAAGGCTTGCAGGACTGGTTGTCATTGATTGGTGCAGTCGTACCTGCATGACTCAAGTGACGCCTGCTGCCTTCTGCAACCAGTTGTTTGCTATGCTTTTATCTTCAACAGAATAAGTAAGTGCCCGATCATGTCGGAAGTTGCCAGCCTCCATTGTGCATGCTGTCATACTTCCGTTTTCATGCTTTCAGCGTGCCCTGCCGTTGTAGCAAAATCTGCTATTGACAGTACAGTTGTATGTCCCCTTGATGGGTCTCCTTGGTGGGTGGAGCATGTAAAGTATGTAAGTAAGTATGTAGCCGGTCGGCACGTGCGCCCCGCGCTGTTTGAGTGGCAGCTCAACAAACGCGTGCCGAGGCAGCAGGTTGTGTGCTAGGGCCAGCGACTGCGTAATAAACAGCAGAGGTGCAGGGAAGATGTTGGACTGTGATTCACGTGATGGGCTCGGTTACTAGGAACAGTTTTTCTGGGCAAGCATGGCCCGGCGGAACTTGGCAGTAGGCGATGCAGGGGCAAGAAAGGCAGGACAGACACAAGGCCACGAGAGAGAGCAACAATGCAGGAACAAATGAGACTGCTGCTGGCAAGGCGCTATGCTCGCTGCACTGGCCCTACGAGGGATTCAGGCTCGGAGTTGGCATAATCTCAACTCGCTTTGGCACGGTGAAGCCCGCTGGGCAGTGGCCTGGAATACTGGCAAGGACTGCAAAAGCCGAAAATAGGTATGCAGCTCAAGCGGACTGCTGGCTGCCTGAGTAGCACGTACCTAGTTTTGCAACTGGCTGATTAGAGCACTGCTTCTACCCGTACTGCTACGCGTAGTTCGGGGGGAAAATATTCATGGCGGCCAAATCAGAAAATCCGAATGAGCAATAAAATATGAAATTCGCGGCACCCGAACTGGTGAAAAAATACTGCTCGCCCCCAAAACCTTCAGGATTGTTTATAACGCGGATCTGGGTCGTTTTGCGGCCACCAGCGCTAGATTATTCGCTTTTTAAAGTACCTGGTGTCGTTCTGTTGACGTACATCTTGCAAACACCGCCAAAAAAACAGCCATGTAACATGCCACCCCAAACTTCCCAACTTGTCATAATTACGGTGAGGCCCGCCTCCGACTTAGCTAAACACTTAATATAAATGTTCGTAAGGGCACCTCCCGAACTACGCGTAGCAGTGCGGGTACGTTACGCTACGCTACGCTACCTACCACGTTACGGTAACGCTACGCTTATACGTTACGCTACGCTACCTACGAACAAGCAAGGCAGGACTGCGTGCGGGCTGAGTTGCTGCACTTCTTCGTGTGACTTCGCGAGCCAAGCTATGTCAAGGTCGGGCTGCTGTAAAGGCCGGAGTTACTTTTTAGACCGTAGATGTGGTGTAATATGTTGTTAGGGACCGTGTAGTTTGGGATGCAATCCAAGGACTGCGTGTATGTTGCAGTACACTGGCAGCAGAGAGCGTTGGCTAGAGAGAGCAAGACTTAAACCAAGAGAAAGCTTTACAGAAAGGCACACGTAGGTTTTGTGCGGTTTTAGGCTGTACTTGGCTGGTTGTACGGTTGCTGGTTGGTAAGTTGACTGATAGTTTGATCACATCAGTCCGTCCTGGCTGTGTCGGCCTTTTTGTAGGTCGACACAGCCTTCTACTATATAATATATTCCAGAGAGCACCAGAAAGGCCGGGGAGGTCTTGCACACTTCCAGATCAATGGAGATGCTGTGCTGGCTGGTTCTGGAAGCATGCACTACTGGGAAGGAAACAGGTGGCAGTTCAATCCTGGCGGTGTGCACTGGAAGAACGTTCGCCCTGTTGCTGCCACCGACTCAGCTGGCCACAGTAAAGCTGCATGTGTTCCTGGTGAACACATGCTTGCATACAATAGTTGCCACTGCTGCTAGGGCAGCATACTTCAAACTACTACTACTGCTGCTGCATATCGTCTTGAAGTCACCCGGTGGATCCTTGCAGTGAGATAGACCTGAACTGCAGAACACCAAGTGTAGCAGAAGAAGAAGAGGGGTTACATGGTGTGCACAAGTGTAGCATACTTGATGTGCGTATGTAGTGATGCAGTGCACTTTTAGCACATGAAAGTTGTAGCATACTTGATGTAATAGGCCGAGTTTTAAACGGCTCCTGGGCTCCAGGTAAATGCAAAAAAAAAACTGCGCACCTCAAGCAATACTGGACCAGGAGACCCCCGCCCAAGCTCTCCTGGTGCTCCGAGTGGGCTGCCATGCAGACACGCATTCCTGCAGCAAGGCCTCAAATATCTAAACATACCTGTAGCGCAGAGAATTGAAGGGCAGAAGTGTCAACGAGTGCACACCCCGGGCGGGGAGGCACCCGTGACACCTGCGCACCGTCTTGAAGTAGTCTCCAGTAGACCCCAAGTCAGAGCCCGTCATGACAATAACACTCGCAGCACAACGCAGCAGCAGCATGTACACACACTCAGATGTTGATGATTGAAGTAAGCAACAACGATGTGATGTGCGTGTAGTGATGCATTGCACCTTTAGCACATGAAAGTTGGTGGGGCGCAGGGCCGATGGCGCTGATGCTATGGCTTGAATGGGTAATATGATGATGATGATGAAAGTTGCGCAGTCACACGAAACTATGGTAGGCATGACGTGACATGCATCAAGAACAACATTGCTATAAATGTTTCAGGTTGGGACTTCGCATTGTTGTTGGCCAGCACGGAGGTTTTGAAGGTTTGTGATTACTTGCAGTCACTGAATGCACTAACCATGATATGTACCATATGGTGCATGTTATATGCAGTAGTGAGTACTGCCTGGTCTGAGCAAGCGATCGTTTGAAAGCTCTTGACATGCTAGATATTGTGCTGCATGCATGGATGTTCCCTGCTGTTCTTTTGGAGCGTACATTGGTGTTGTGGTAATTATACTTTGTATGTGTCTAGAAGAAGGCCGGCTGGCTGAAATCTCCACAGTATGATGGGTTGAGTGGCTCATATGTGCTGAGCTTGGGCACAGTTTGGGTTGGTGGAAGCACAACAGTGACCCACCAGACTCATTGTTGGCTTGTTGGCTTGGTTTTGTAGGATATTTGATTGTTTACTGCTTTGCTTTTGGCTGGGTTGAAGTGCTGCTGATGTGTTTTGACAGGAAGCTTGACAGTCACTTCTTGCAACTCCAACAAGCTTGTTGCAAGTTTCGACAAGTTTCGACAAGTTTCGACTGTCTTGGCCGGTCACACCTGTGGCACCACTGGATTTGTAATCTTGTGGCAGTAGACCACCACACCATCTGCAAACGCTCATACATCGCCGCAACATACTTTCTTTTTCTCAATCTGTCCACACTGCTGCCAACTTGGCATTTCATCACACGTACCATAACTGTTACACTGACTCAGCCTGAAGTTGACAAATAACAGCTGTAACTCAGCAGCGCAAAGCCGCAGGCTGACACATTTCATAGCAGGTATGCACACAGCAGCTTCAAAACCTATTCACCCTAAAGTTCACAACTGCATTGTCATTTGCAATACATGTCTTCTTGCAACCTTTATTCAACATGCTGTAGCTACTGTTCAAACTGCATAAGTCTGCTCATTGCCAGCGCTGTGTGTTACACGCACAGTGTGCGTCGCACACAGCATAGCTCTCTTCCCCCTCCCCAAGGGAAGACTAAGGCAACAGGTGACACGTAAACAAGCAAGGCAATGCACAGCTGAAGCATTGTAAAACACTAAAGCAACTTAGTCCAGACAGCGGCATGCAGATGCAGCACAGCGGTGGTGCCCACACCAAGAACAATGAGTAAGGCAACACCGCACCACCCATCAAAGCTTTAAGGCACCGACAAAGAACACTCAACAGTGTCCTGGGCGGGTGCGCTGGCTATAGGCTGGCACATCTGGGCTTGTATTTGTCACAGCAATCATCTTGCCTTTGTGCTTGTAGTGCTGCGTTTGTCAGCGCTTTGAGTTCTTTGAGCTTTCACCAATCTGCCACTTGAGACAAGGTTGCCTATGGACCTTTTGGAATTTGCGCATAATGTTGCATTTTGATGCCACCTGAGCCATGCTGACATCCATATTTGTTTCTCGGTTGTGCTGTTGTTCGAGGCGTATGCTGCCCCCACAGAGGGGGGCCACAACCCCCATCCTGGTTTGTTGCGTGGTTCACCGTGCCACCTATGCTGCTACCAGATATCGTGCCCTTTTGCATGGATTTACCGCTAGGCTATACTGTATGTTGGCTGCTTGTGTGTGCATGCTCTGCCTTCCTTTCCCCCCTTTGGTTGTGGAGAGACATTTTGGACCCCATGAGCCTTGTTTGGCTCCTTTCTGAGTTCTGAGCTCTCTGAGCTTGTTGAGGTTGTGGCTTCTGTCGGTTGATGGTCTTTTTTTTGAGTTTTGTGGACCGCATGAGCCTTGTTTGGCTCCTTTGCGGGTGGGCCAGTGGCCCTGCTTTGGTAATTCGGTAACTCGGTAATACTGCAGGAATGTAACACCCCCAGAGCAGCGCACAGCAACATTACAGTGCTGTAACTTCCACACCACATTATGTAGCACTGGAATTGTTTACCCAGCATTGTCACTTCTAACCAAGGCCCCGTTGACTCCCCTTAACTCCTGTCACACCCCTTGTAGCGGAGGGGTAAACGGTGGAAGTTAGTGACTCTGCTTGCACAGCTGTGTTGTACGTGGTCTAAACGGGCCAAATCAACATAGTGGAAAAATAAACTTCTGCTAACTCCCAATTCCCATAATCTGGGCTCTCCCAGTAGATTTTACTTCCTGACTTCCTGCTGAAAGCCTCATTAGGGGAAGTTAGTGACACAAGCCAGGAAGTTAGTAGTTGCCAAGCCACTAGTGTTATCTGACATCATTTCCAGGGCACAGGCTACTCTCACCACCGGCTGAATTGACGGCAAGTGCCCATGCGCAAAGCATGCGACGCAGTGGCACCGTGAAGACATTGCTGCTGAATATAATATCAATTGGCTATACTTGAAGATGGACATGTCCATCACCACCGTCATCATCATCATGTTCCCAATCCAGTTGTAGCCAGTTTTTTTTATTATCTGTTACACTACTTGTGACCTATCACTGTAACACTATATTGGCAGCTCGAACCCATATCAAGGTCATCATATCAGTGACATTGTTTCAACGCTGTCGTATTCACATCAGTTACATCGTGGTTCGCATATGATGACCTTTATGCGGCAACAACCTGCTCTTGTGGCTGCCTTTGTGCATTGTTGCTATTTGGTGCGCTGCCACCCGGAGGCGGACCCTGAGTCGTTCTTGTCTTCGGTTTCTGTCGCTCAAGCGATCGATGCAGCGGACGAATTTTTCTCTGCTGACTCTTCTGTTTGTTCTGATGACGATGATATATTCTATGAGGTCTCCCCCCCCAATGAGCCTCTCGTTGGCTCCTGAATGGGGTTCCCACTCCTTGTTGGGTGGAGCATGTAATGTAATGTAATGTAATGTACATCTGTGCATATTAGACAGAGGAACTGCATCATTTGTAGAAAGCTTGCAAACAGTTGGCTGCAAGCAAACTGGTGATTGCATACAGCTTGCATGCCCGGGGCCCAGCCCTTTGTGTCTCACCCACGCTGCAGGTGACTCATGGCACAGGCGCATGATGAGCTTGCTTTTAAGCCCAGTTGCCACAGTACACCATGCAGACACCCCAAGGAGGGGCCCAGGGGACCTCTGGCAGTTACAGGTGCCCAATCAATGTCTTAAGCAGCTAACTCCCCCAAGTCCGTGGCTGTTTGCACTGACTTCCTGCTTTTGCCTTACCACTAAATCCCATTAGCTCCCAGCTTCCCCGGTTTCAACCCTGCCCACTGAGATTTAACTCCCAACTTCCGCTGATTTCCCACCCTTTTGCAATATGTTGGAAGTTAGTGGAAGCTTAGCACATAGACATCCCTCTGAGGCATGTACTGCATTTCTGTCGTTTTACATTCACTAACTTCCATCATCTACCCCTCTGCTACAAGGGGCGTGACAGGATCTAAGGGGAGTCAGAGCACCCTTTTCTAACCAAAGGGTTGCAAGGATTTTTGCCTTACTCAAGACCCTTGCCTTAATTTGAGCAACATAATTACGTAGCTGCAAGCCCTGCGGTGTTTATGCTCTAGTTGCAGCAAAAGTGTCTGGCTGCTGGCACGGTCTCCAGTTGTGCTTTTCTGCCCAGCTATTTACCCGTCCACGACGCATGACCAGTGTTCCTAAACATAAATCATGTTGTTCAAAACGCGTGCTGTGACTTGAATACGATGTACATGCCGGGCGGCGACAGCGGTATTATAATAATGACCGGCCCGGCAGTGTGCCACATAGCTATCTACCTGCTATAGACAGTCCAGCACTAGTGCCCGGCTGCCCTCACAAATTGTTTCGAGGAACAGGGGCCTGTATGCATCGACAGTGAACCACACATTATATCCACAATCGAAGACCATTTACCCTCAGTGTAGCCTCATTGACCTTGTATAGCCCAGGCGCATCACAAGCTTGTGACTGAACTGGACGGAATGTTTTCAGGCACTATAGCAAACTCAACATTACAATGACGATCTTAGCAGATTTGCAATCATTTAAGCTCATTTTATTGAATGCTGAGGCCACCAGAAATACGCCACGAGTGTGCATAGCTGGGCGGTACAAGTAGCAGCACACTGCCGGGGACAGCTCAGAACTTCACGGACGCACTGCAGACTATGTTAAAGTCGTTCTATGTACTTCCTGTATGCTGATTACAGCACGACGTCCAGGGGCATCTGTACAAGCGTCGCGCGGAATTGTGTCCTCACGCAGCTTCAGTGGGAAGACTATCCTCCGGAACAGAAGCGTATTGGTATGCCCACAAAATTTCATAGTGTGTGAAGCTACGCTGATATATTTATAAGCAAAAAAACGCCCTTAAACTTGCTAATTCACCTCAGCGCGCCACCCTGAATGGTGCACCGTGGGCCTTCACTTGAACAGAACAGCACTCGCTGATGATGACTGCTCACCCACAGTCTGTAAGACTTGCTGTCGGTCCTGCCCACTTGTGTATGCTTGAAGCATGCTTGTTGCATAACCACCACCCGTCAGACCAAACGGGCTTGACAGCCCTTTGCCTGACGGACCTTTGCACCTCATCACCAGTTCTTGTGAGGCAGCATGCCAACCCATCTACAATGCTGACGCTGATCTTGCAGCCCATCATATCGTGCGGGGTGTGATACCACTTGATCAAATTTTGGAGCCCTTAGCCAACATAAGCCAGTCACCCTGAACAGCCACGCATGCACACCACATGCACAGTACAGCAACCTAATCACAGGAAAGCGCTCTACACTGTTGCTGCAGCTGATTTCTTGCCAGAACTACCAACAGCTTGTTCGTATATATCATGTTGTGATGCGTGCAGCCCACAGATCAGCCCCATTATACAAAAGCCCTCCCACCACAGTGCTGCATGCCAGCCAGCAGGCAACAGAGAGCCCCAAACCCAGACATAAAAGCGATGCTGGAGTGACAGCAGCGCATGCCGTTCAAATAACGCCAACACTTGGTCGCTTGCGTGCAGTGGTCTTGCGTGCCTTCTTCTTGGCCTTCAGGTTGCCGGCCTCGTCCTGCTGCGCCTCCCTGAAGCGCAGCTCAGGGTCTGCGGTGTAGGCCTCAACCGTGGCGCTGATGGTGGGCGCCAGCCGCAGCTGCAGCTCCTGGCAGTCGGGGCCACACATCACAAAGCACGCGTTGCTGGGGTGGTGCTGACCCAGCGCCTGGCAGAGGAGTGCGGGCAGGACGAGGAAACATCCGTATCAGCAAGCAGCGGTTGCGGAGGTAAGGGATGAGGCCGGCGCAGCTTTGTGGAAGCATCACTCAACCGCAGAATCGCCCTCTAAACAGCGCAAGTGCTGCCGGTGTTGCATGCCTTCCACGAGGTGGCACCAACTGCTAGCACTCGAGCCTGCTGTTGCCCTGCTGTTTGAAAGAGCTGCTCCTGCTGCTCCTGGTGCTGCCACAGATGGCGTTGCTGATGATGCTCAGACAGCTCACCTGGTACATGGGCCACTCGCCCAGGATCTCATGCTCTGCAGGCAGGTGGTCCTCACACCATGCACACTCGCACACGCCACACCTGCAGCATCACGCAGAGCAGTGAGCAAGCAGCAGAGGCGCAGGCAGTGAGGTGACACGTGCATGCAGCAGGCGCATTGGGCAATGCTGATGCTTGGTTATATGCGCCCTTGGCAGCCCTGGCAGCGTCAGCGTCCTCCAACTGTGTGCACTGTGCCGCGCAAGCGAGCCACACCCCCACGGGCAGAAAAACATTGTCGCGCGAACGCAACACAGTGCTGCACCTCAGCTGTGACCGCAGTGGCAAGCAAAACATGCAGGCCACAAAGGAAAACAGTGCAGCAACACACCCATCGATCTGCTAGCTGTCTGATGCACACCTGAACAGCAGCCCCCCAGATGCTTGGGGCCCCCTGCCGCAGGTTGCGCAGCTGTGGTGTGGGCAGGCCCAGTGGCTGCGAGAGGTGAGGTGCGCGATGTCCTGCCCCAGGCACTCCGCGTGGTACGCGGCGGGGCACACATCACAGCAGATGAGGTCCCCGCCATCCCAGCACACCTGCAGCGACAACATACGCAAGGTTCAAATGCGTGTGCACATGAGGTGCCCCGTCAGTGACGTGTGTTGCAGGCATACACAAACATGTGAAACACAGCAGACTGATGCCACGTGTGCGGCAAAGCGCCTAACAAAAAGAACACCACGTCGCCAGCGCCCGCATCTGCCGATGTTGGTGTGTGCCTGTATGTGGCCAAACCACCGCAAATCTGCTCCCAGGCACCCACCTGGCAAACGTCCTGGTGCGCATAGTCCCTGCCAGCCTTCTGCAGCTTGCGCTTGGGGGCCTCTGTGGGCCGTTGCCCTGCTACAAAAGCAAGTGCACATAGACACAGTGTGTAACACACCGCAGAAATGGACATTGCACTTCATCCACAGCAAGCATGCAGCAGGCCTAGCACATCGGCACATGCATTAACACCACGTGCAAGCAAGTGAAGAATAAGCAGCACCTAGCATGAAAAGGCAAGCAAGTGTCTGCCTGCCCCTGCATGCGAGGCTGCTCATGTAAGCAAAGCTGGCTCCACCCACTGTACTGCGCCATTGGTTGTACTGATGAACATGAAGCAAGCAAGTGCGCAGTCAACTCCGCGTACACATGTCCATCCCGATGCATGCCACAGCAGGCAAACATTGTTACTGCACGTGAGGTGCCGGGCGCGCCTCACCTCCCGCCTCCTCCCAGGCGCTGATGCCGCCCGCCTCTGCGTTGTAGTTGTTCACCTTGAGCACGTCATAGCCGTCAACGGTGACGGTGCGCGCTTGTCGGTCGCGCTCAGGCCTGCACGACGCAGAACAGCAGCAGCCAGCACCACGGCAATGCGACAGCAAGCAGGGCGGCACACAGATCTACCAGTGACTGCCCGGCAGTCTTCTGAGACGCCATGAAGATTGTGCAACAAAAACTCATGCATCTGCTGCAGTGCATGGAACACCATGCTGATCAGCTAGCTAGCTGTGCAAAAGCTCAAACACCCCGTGCGCGAGCGCGGCTATGGCCACCCAGCGAGATGCTCAGTTGCGGGTGGGGCACCTGCCAAACCACACGCAGCACGAAATGCGCGACAACAAGCGCCTCCAGAAGCACCTGGACGTGCCTATACGCGCAGCTCGATGTCCTGCCAGGACTGTGTACTCACTTATGGCGCTGGCCGACCTCAGCCTCCTCTGCGCGCTGCCGCTGCTTGGCCGCCCAGTACTCTGAGGCGATGTCGCGCAGCTGCGCCTTCACGCCCTCCTCAGGCGCCTGCTTGCTGCTGTAGGATGGCAGCAGCTTGCGCTGCGCCAGCGGCATGTCGTGGCCGCCGCCCGCTGCTTCAGCGTCTGCCGCCGCCTGCTGGCGCAGCCTCTCGAGTGCGTCTCTGGAGTAGTCCACGCCGTTGAGCTGGAAGGTGTTGGGGGGTGGCGCTCCTGGCTGGAAGCTGGCAGCCGTCAGGTGGCAGTCCCTGCGGGTGGTGGATGGTGGATGGCGTTGTGCAGTAGATCCGGTGAGTGACACTGCTGCAACACCAACTGGTAGTCGCAGGTGGCGCTGCATGCGAGCTCATGGTGGCGCTGCATGCGAGCTCATGGTGGCGCTGCATTCGAGCTCATGGTGGCGCTGCATGCGAGCTCATGGTGGCGTTGCATGCGAGCTCATGGTGGCGCTGCATGCGAGCTCATGGTGACGCCAGCAGTGCATGCCGACACAGGCGACACGCATGGGAAAGGCAAGGCGAGCCAGCGCTGCACAGCCTCAGCATCATAGCCCAAAACTTACATGAGGACTGCTCCACCACTTGCCTCTGCCAGCCCAGCACCAATGGGTATACTGCTGTCACCTGCTGCTGCTGCTGCTGCTGCTGCTGCTGCTGGTTCCCCATCCTGCCCTTCCTCCTGCTTGACGCTGGCAGCTTCCTGCTTCACTGCTGCTGCAGCGGCTGTGCCTCCTGCTGCTGCTGGTGCTGCGCTGCTGCCTTCTCCTGTGGTGATGCCCACTTGAGCTTCTGCTGGTGCTGCTGCTGCTGCTGCCTTGTCTGCAGCTGTTTTGTTAGCTGCCAGAGCTGCTGCTGCCTTCTGCGCTGCATCTTGTGACCGGTCGAGGATGCGCTCCAGGTCTGCATCGCTGGGCGGCTGGCCGGCCTGGTTGGCCAGGATGCGGTCAGCACCAAAGCTCAACATGGACAGCAGCTCAGAGGTGTTCAGGCTGTCCAGCTGCTGAGCCTGCAGGGCTCAAGGTGCAGCAGGAGGAGATGCAGGGATGAGCAGAGGCAGCAGGTGCCGCCAGAAGATCAACATGTGGACCAGCGCGATTGTGACATGGGGGCGCGTGTGTGCGTGTCTGAGCTCAACGTCACAATGGCCACCAACACAATAGCACACACGTTCACAGACATGCCAAGCGCACGCGATGCATCGAGCACACATGCAACTGCTTGGGCTGTCACGCTGTGGTACATGCATGGCTGTGGTCGCTCCCTCACCTTCGCGGTGCTGCCCCTGTTGACCATCTGATCCAAGTACAGCTTGGCATCTGCACGCTGCAGCATGCGCTCCTCCACACTACTGCTGGTGATCAGCCTGTACACATGGACTGGCTTGGTCTGGCCAATGCGGTGCACGCGTGCCATGGCCTGCATGACAATTGCAGGTGAACAATGAGCCGGGGCAGCAGAAGAGGGTTATTTGACCATAAGCAGCACACAATCCCCTACATGGTTGCTGAGCACTAGAATAGCATGGAGGCATGTGCATGCTTGCCTGTGCACGCACATGCGCATATGCGCGAGCTTTGCCCGCACGCATGCACACGTAACGCGCACAGCCATGTGCTGCTTACGACACACTCAGGCTTGAACACATGCACACATGCTTCTGCTTGCCTGTGCATCTTACATCTTAGACTAACACACACGCTGCCTGCACACGCACCCGCACACGCATGCGTGTGCTTGGCTACGCACACGCGCGTGCTTGTCTGCACGCACGCACGCGTGCACACACACGTGGACGCATGCGCTTGTCTTTTTTGTGCAAGCATACACAAAAAAAAACTGCACGCGCGCGTGTGCTAATCTGCAAAGCCGCACATGCGCAGAGTGCGTGCCTGCGCATGCACACGCACGCTCTTGTGTGCACGTGAAGGCTGGCTCACAACACAGATGCGCGCACATGTGTATGGCCTGCACACGCAACCATGCAATTGCACACGCATGTGCTCGTCTGCACATGCACACATGCACTCGCACAGTTGTATATGCACAAGTACATACGCACCTTCCCGCATACGTGCGTGCTTGCCTGCGCGCATACACACACAGGTGGACGCATGCGCGTGCTTTTTGTGCAAGCATACACAGAAAACTGCACACGCACGTGCGCTGATCTAAAAAACCGCACATGCGCACTCGCGCATGCCTGCATATGCATACACGCACACGCACATGCAACGTGTTGCATGCAAACACACATGCACAGCTGCGTGTTGTTGCCTGTGCAAGCACATATACACACATGCACATGCACGCGCGTGCTTGCCTATGCAAGGAAACAGAAGTGCATGCGCGTGCGTGCCTGTGCACGCATGTACACGCGCATGCTTACGTGGGTGCTTGTGTGTGCGCGCACACATGCACATGTGCTTCTTTGCCTTTGCAACATAACTAGACAACTTCAGCTTGCACATGACCAGATGCACAAACGGGCGCGTGCTTGCCCTCGCACGCACAGGCACGTGTGCACGCATAAGCACACACAAGCGCACACACGCACGCTTGCCTGCGCATGCACGCGCGCATGCTCGCACACTTGACTGCACACGCACACATGATCACTGCCCACACGCGCGCGCATGACTGTGAACGCGCACACATGCACTTGCGCACACGCACGTGCTTGCATGCGTTCACACAAACACGCACTTGTGTACGCGTATGTGATCTTCTGTGCATGCATATGCACACACATGTGCACACGCGCGTGCTTGCCAGCGCGCTCTCGCATGCAAACTCATGTGCCTTCTTGCCTGCGCATGCACACGCACATGCACATGCAAATGCCCTTGCCTACACATGCGCACATGCACGCGTGTTTGCGCACAGCGCTCGCGCACAGCGCGCACACATGTGCAATGGTGTGTGGATGCACTCAAATGCATTGCAGACATGCGACGTATTGCAAACACACACATAGAGATAGGCGGAGTCTTGCATATGAACACGCACACGTGCAAGTGCATGCGCGTGTTTGATTGAACATGCACAGGCATGCACACATGTACGGCCCTTGCCTGCGCATGCACGCACACCCATGCAAATGTGCGCTGGCGCGTGCTTGCACGCACTCACCTATGCAGCATAAACAAACACCCGGCACACACACATATGCACTTGCACTCGTCGCTTGCACATGCCTACACATGCACATGCATGCACTTGTTTGCAAAGCAGCTCCTAGTGCCCGCACGTGCGCACAAGCACACACGCGCGTGCCAGCTGGCAGGCTGGTGTGAGATGTTACGTACACGCACGAGCTTGCCTGCGCACGCACACGAGAGCACTTGCGCACACACGCGGGTTTATCTGCGCAGGCGCACACATGCACTTGCACAGACACGCATGCTTGCATCGCTCACACAAACACGCACTTGCGCGCATATGCATACACAAGTGCACACATATTCTTGTATAAACAATGCAGGTGCGCATACGCGCGGGCTTGCCAGTGCGCGTGCACACACGCAAACACACACGCAAACACACACGCGCACGCGCACGCGCCCGCGCCCGCGCCCGCGCCCGGCCCCACGCGCGCACGCTCGCACGCACGCACGCACGCACGCACGCTCACACACACACACCTTCTTGCCTGTAAACTCACAAGTACGCACATGCACACGCGGTGGCGCACTGGGTACGCGCAACCGCACACCGCGCACACATGCACAACTACGTATGTATGCACCTACATGCACCCGTGAGAATAAAAATGTATTGCAAACACACACGCATGCAGACGCACGCTTGTGCACGCACGTGCTTGCTTGTGCACGCAAACGCCTGCACATGCACACTCTTGTTTACAAACGCACTGGCGCACACGCGCATGCTTGCCTGTGCAGGCATGTGCACCACATGCCCACGTGCAGAGTATTGCACAGAAACACACTCACATGCACAGTCCTGCCTAGGAAACACAATTCTGCACACACGCACTTGCATGTGCGCGCGCACACATGCAAATGTATGCGTGCTTGCCTGAACACACACGCACGCACACATGCGCGGCCCTTGCCTGCGCATGCATGCACACACTTGTGCATACGCGCATGCTGGCCTGCACACGCAACAGACACACGTGCATGTGTGCTGGCGCGTGCTTGCACACAAACACCTATGCAGCATAAACAAACACCTGCACACACGGTGTGCTTCCGGCACACACACATATGCACGTGCACTCCCTCCACAAGCCTACACATGCACACGCATGCGCTTGCTTGCAAACAACTGAATTTGTTCCAAGAACATTTTTTTGTTTCACCGCTAAACAAGGAATTCCCTCTACCCCTCCTACTCAAGTCCTAAGTACTCAACTGCTCGACCAAAGTTGAGCTCTGGGATTTAACAGTTGACTTTAGAAACCACCTACAGATGCTTTACGCCCAATATTCCGGACAACGCTTGCACGCGTAGTGCACACACGCACGCACATGCACGCACGCGCGTTCCAGTGGCACACAAGCACATGCGTACACACATGAGCTTGCCTGCACACGCACACACGAGCACTTGCGCACACGCGCGTGCCTGACTGCGCACGCGCACACGCGGGTGCCTGACTGCGCACGCGCACACATGCACTTGCGCACACACATGCGCTTGCGAGCACGCGCACAAATGCAAACGCACGCACCTTCTTGCATGTAATGCACACGCGCATGTCCTTGCTGCACAAGCGCACATGCACGCAGTTTGCACACCGAACGCGCACACACCATTCGCCCACACATGTGCACCTGTGTATGCATCCACACACATGCACGCGCACACATGCAACATCTTGCATACACACACGCATGCACACAAGCAGACGCGCATGCGCACGCACGTGCTTGCATGAGCACGTGCTTGCATACCCCCGCACATGCAAGCTCGTGCATACGTACGCCTAGCCCACACGAGTGTGCTTGCCTATGCACGCATGTGCACCACTCGCACAGGCAGAGTTTTGCCTACAGACATGCACACTTGCAAGCTCTGCCTGTGTAATGCGCTTGTGCACACGCGCACTTGCCTGCGCTCACTCACACATGCAAATGTATGTGCGTGCTTGCCTGAACATGCACACGCCCGCACACATGCAAGGCGCTTGCTGGCCTGCACACGCACAAGCACACGCACATGCGCGCTTGCGCGTGCTTGCACACACCTATGCAGCATAAACAGACACCTGCACACAAGCGGGTGATGCCCAAAACCACACACAAATATGCACTTGCGCGCCAAATCTCTATGTTGAACACACGCACGCACATGCACAAACGCACGTGCTTGATTGAGCACGCGCACGTGCCATTGCATTGCGAGATACGAGCGTGCTTGCCCGCGCACACGTGCACATGCACGTGTGAGTGTGCATGCCTGCGTTCACACAAACGCACGTGCGTGCACGCATGTGATTCCCTGTGCACGACTACGTGCGAAGTTCTGCACAACGATGCACGTGCGCGCTTCTGCCTGCGCATGCGAACAGATGCACATGTTTGTGCTTGCTACACGCACGCACGTGCACGCGTGCATGCTCGCACACACGCACACGCACGTCGCGCACGCATGCGTGTGCAGTAGTTTGTGTGTGCTTGCATACGCAAACAACAGCACACACTTGACTGTGCACGCACACAGACCCACACTCGCATAGAAGATGCCTTGCATACAAGCACACATGCACACACATGTGCCATTGACCTGTGCCCATGTAGTGCTTGCATAGGCACAGACATGCACTCACCTGAACATGCAAAGTCTTGCACACCAAGGGTTATGCAATTGTGCGCACTCCTGCGCCCGAGCACACTGCAGACGCGCTCACGAACGTGCACACGCGCACACATGCGCACACGTGTGTGCTTGACAACACATGCGCACACGCGAACGCTTGCCAGCTGTAGCACACACATGCACATGCGCCTCGGATTGCGCTGGCCAGTGGACGCATACGCACACACATGTGCACAAAGTATTGCAAAACATACAAACCTGCACACACAAGCGTGTCTGCCTGTGCGCGCACGAACATGCACAAAGCACCAGCGCACGCGCACATAAACAACTGCACACGCGTACACGCAAGCACACATAAACAACTGCACACGCGTACACGCAAGCATGCGGTTGCCTGCGCACGTGTACACGCACACACACGCGCTTGCCTGTGGGCCACTCACACACACACACACGCACGCGTGCTTGCACGCACAAGCACGCGCGCACGCACAAGTCCGCACGCGCGCACGCACGTGCGCCGAGTGCGCACACGCACACAACAAACTGCCTGCGCTCACAACATGCACACACATGCGTGCGGGCTTGCCTGTGAAAGCTTGCCACATGCGCACGTGCGCACAAAAACACACACATGCATCCTTTGGTTGCGCAGGTAAGCACACGCACACAAGCATGGGTTATTGAAGCACATACAACCGTGGGTCGTTTGTTGGCAGCTGAGGCCAGAGAGAAAAGGCCCTTGCATGCAAACAACACACAGCCATGGGCACCATGAAAACCTCACCTGCATGTCCATCTGTGGGTTCCAGTCACTGTCATACAGGATGACCGTGTCTGCGCTCTGCAGGTTGAGCCCCAGGCCGCCGCTGCGCGTGCTGCTGAGGAACACGGTCAGCTTGCTGTTGGGCTTCTGGAACTGGCTGATGTTGATCATGCGCTGCACGCGGTTGGTGCTGCCGTCCAGGCGCGTGTACCTGCACACAGAGCAGCAGTGGCAGTGCTGACTAGCGGCCGCAGCATGCCAGTTGGTGCCCCCCCACACCCTAACAACTTGGCACAACAATCATACATTACTTTACATACATGCTCCACCCAACAAGGAGTGGGAACCCCATTCAGGAGCTAACGAGAGGCTCATTGGGGGGGGGGGGGGGAATCAGCTGCGCGTTGCTGACAGGCCCGGCAATAAAATAAGTGCAGGTTCTCAGTACACGTGCACGCACAAGACGTGTCTTGAATGTGCGTGCATCAGTTCGTCCACGTGCACATGTACCACCTACTTACTCGTATCCTGCCTGCTCCAGGTAGTCTCCCAAGATGTCCAGCATCATGGTGAACTGGCTGAACAGCACGACACGATGGCCGCGCGCCTTCAGCTTGGACAGCAGACGGTCCAGCACACACAGCTTGCCTATAGGGGCAGACCAGTGGTGTCAGGAACAGTCAGGTAGAGCAGCCATGGTATGGCTTGCATTGCTTGCGCATGGCAGCACACACATTCACTCAGGTCATGTTGCCAGCTGGCTGCAGCATTCGACATGGACCTGAATGCCTTTGACATGACGCTCACACTGCCAGCTTGGCTCATGGCACACATGTGTTGACGTCCACACCATTCGCAGCTACACAGGTTTCATCAAAGCAGCTCAGCAGCAAACACCCGGCTGCGCTCACCTGACGCATCCAGCAGCTCCTGCAGGCTGCTGGTGCCCTCCCCACCCGGCTCGCTGTCTGGCAGCATGAAGGGGTGGTTGACCACCTTGCGCAGCTGCATGATCAGGTTCAGCAGCCGCCGCCATGCGTTGCCCTCGCCCACAATCTGCTTGGCGCCGCCTGAGCTAGTGGTGACGCTGGCCTCCAGCGCTGACAGCGCCTCATGGTTGCGCAGCAGCAGCCTGCAACCAAAAGTGGGTGTGCGCAGAGTGCAGCGAGGTCAGCAGCCAGGCGCACCTCACAGGTGCACACAGACTAACTCGCATGCTGAACGCACCACTGGCCGGCACGTGCCAACACTCTCACCTGGCGCATGAGCAGCACAGAACCACGCACGATCAGCCTGCACTTAGCGCCACAACAGCTAGGATGCTGCGTGCCTACCGGCAGTCAAAGCAACACCATTGCATACAGCTAGGAGGTTGCATGCGTGCACAAGCTTGCCGCGCAGCCCACCTGCGGTACCAGAAGGTCTGCTGGTCACTGAGCGGCACTGCGATGCGCGTCTCCACTTTTGGCGGCAGCGCCACCTCCACCTCATCCTTGATGCGGCGCAGGCAGAAGGGCCGCAGCAAGTAGTGCGCATCAGACAGAGCGCCAGCATCCACCTGCAAAAGCAGCAATGGCAGTGGCAGTACGTGCAGGGACAACAGGTGATCACTCACATCCTGGCACATAGACATGCACTCAAGCCTGAAAGCGCGGTCAGTCAGGCATGCATATGCACACACGCACCAAATTCTTGAAAATAATAAGAATAAAAAAATTCCCAAGATTGCGCAAGCACATGCAGCGCGCTCAAACAAGCGCACGCAACGACAAACATACACAAACACATGCGTACTCCAGTCAAGATCACCTAGATGCATACACGCCAGGCACAACACATCCATGCGAGCACCATAGCATGCACGAAAGTGCGTAGGCAAGCCGGAACCCTCATGAATGCATCCATGTGCAGGTGCGTGCACTTCTTTTGCATTAGATACGCACACACGCAGGAACACACATACATTGACGCCATTTGTGCATGACACAGATGCAAGGCGCGCACACGCACACACGCGCACACGGCCCACGCACGCGCGCGCGCGCACGCGCACGCGCACGCGCACGCGCACACCCACACCCACACCCACACCCACACCCACACCCACACCACCCCCCCCCCCCCCCACACGCACCCCCCCACACCCCCCCACATGTGGCACGCACGCACGCACGCACGCACGCACGCACGCACACATGTAGAGGTATGTGTGCATGCGCAAGCACACGTGCACACACATTTGCACGCGCGTGCATGCCCTAGGCGCGCACATGCAGTGCGTAGGCATGCGCGCACATGCAGTGCACCGCGAACATGCGCACCCACACACATGTGCCGAAAGCACGCACATCCATCCTGCCAAAGATGTGCACAGATACGCCGGCACGGGTACAGGCCAAAAAGACACACTGCAGCGTCAGGAACCATGCTGGGACGCGGCCTTTAGTAAAACGTACGCACACGCACACGCATTCTGCATTCTGCACACAAACACACACTGACATAACGACACAAATCCCCATGCACACGAGCACGTGCGACGCAGGCGTCTATCTAGCAGGTGTGCTCATGTAGCAGGTGCGCTCATGCATGCAGTTGCGCAGCAGGCACACCCAAACACAGTCACACAGAAGCACGTCAGGGTGTGTGCGTGCATGCAGGGACGCATGCGCACGGAGATTGACAACAACACACACACACTTGTATGGTGCCGGGCTGATGGCAATGATTCTGCGGCTTGGTATGCGTCACATGATGATGCTGCACACAGGCACGCACACACGTGCGCAAACACCCACTCTCCACGTGCGCACGCACGCCAGGGCACGCACGAACGCACCCACGCACGCCCCTACGCCAGCGCACGCACGCACGCACGCACGCATGCCAGCGTGCAAATGACAGCGCACGCATGCACGCACACACCCACTCTCCACACGCGCAAGCACGCACACACGCAGACGCACTCGCACGCACGCACACACGCACACATACACATAAGCCGGCGCACGCACGCACACATACACAACAGCGCGCCCACGCACGCGCGCATAAATTTCTCCACCCATTCTCCACGCGCGCACGCACGCAAACACCCAATGTCCACGCGCGCACGCACGCACGCACTCACGCGCATGCACGCAAGCATGAACGCCAGCGTTCGCACGCACGCACGCCAGCGCACGCACGTCAGGACACGCGAGCACACACCCACTCTCCACAAGCGCATGCAGGCCGGAGCACGCACGCACACATACACATAAGCGCACACACACGCCAGCACACGCACGCCAGTGCACGCACACACGCGCACACACACCCACTCTCTGCGCGCGCATGCACGCACACAGCCAATCTCCACGTGCGCACGTACGCACGTCACCGCACGCACGCACACACCCACTGTCCACGCGCGCACGCATACGCACATACACATAAGCCAGCGCACGCATGCACACATACACATAAGCGCATGCACGCACGCCAGCGCACGCACGCCAACGCACGCGCGCACACACGCACGCACGCACACACCCACTCTCCACGCGCGCACGCCAGCGCACGCACGCACGCACGCACGCACGCCAGCACACGCACGCCAGCACATGCGCGCACACACCCACTCCCCACGCGCGCACGCAGGCCAGCGCACGCACGCACACAACTACTCTGCACGCGCGCACAAACCCACTCTCCAAGCGCGCACGCACGCCAGCGCACGCTTGCACACAACCACTCAACGCGCACGCACACACCCAGTCTCCACGCGCGCGCGCACACACGCACGCACGCCAGCGCACGTACGCACATACGCACGCGCGCACACACCCACTCTCCACGCGCACACGCACACACGCGCGCACGCCAGCGCATGCACGCACGCACGCACCCACTATACACGCGCGCACGCGCACACGCACGCACGCACGCCAGCGCACGCACACACGCACGCCAGCGCACGTGCGCACACACCCACTCTCCACGCGCGCACGCACGCACACAAGTGCACGCACGCACACACACACGCATTCACGCAAGCACGTGCGCATGCACACATACACATAAGCCGGCGCACGCACGCACGCACGCATACACATTGGCGCATGCTCGCACGCACGCCAGTGCACCCATGCCAGCGCACGCACGCACGCACACACGCGCGCACACACCCACTCTCCACGCGCATGCCCGCAGGCACGCCAGCGCTTGCACGCACGCACACACGCACGTGCGCACACACCCACTCTCCACGCGCGCACGCCAGCGCACGCACACACACACACACCCACTCTCCACGCGCGCATGCACACACGCACGCACGCACGCCAGCACATGCGCGCACACACCCACTCTCCACGCGCGCACGCAGGCCAGCGCACGCACGCACACAAATGCTCTGCACGCGCGCACACACACACTCTCCAAGCGCGCACACAACCAAGCGCATGCACGCACACAACCACTCTACGCGCGCGCACACACGCACGCACATACGCACGCGCGCACACACCCACTCTCCACGCACACACGCACACACGCACACACGCGCGCACGCCAGCGCACGCACGCACGCACGCACGCACCCACTATACACGGGCGCACGCACACACGCACGCCAGCGCACGTGCGCACACACCCACTCTCCACGCGCGCACGCACACACACAGGTGCACGCACGCACACACACACACGCATTCACGCAAGCACGTACGCATGCACACATACACATAAGCCGGCGCACGCACGCACGCACACATACACATTGGCGCATGCTCGCACGCACGCCAGTGCACCCATGCCAGCGCACGCACGCACGCACACACGCGCGCACACACCCACTCTCCACGCGCATGCCCGCAGGCACGCCAGCGCTTGCACGCACGCACACACGCACGTGCGCACACACCCACTCTCCACGCGCGCACGCCAGCGCACGCACACACACACCCACTCTCCACGCGCGCATGCACACACGCACGCACGCACGCCAGCGCACGCACGCACGCACGCACATGCGCGCACACACCCACTCTCCACGCGCGCACGCAGGCCAGCGCACGCACGCACACGACTACTTTACACGTGCGCACACACCCACTCTCCAAGCGCGCACACAACCAAGCGCACGCACGCACACACCCACTCTACGCGCGCGCACACACCCACTCTCCACGCGCACGCCCGCACGCACACCAGCGCTTGCACGCACGCACACACGCACGCGCGCACATACCCACTCTCCACGCGCGCACGCGCACGCGCACGCGCACGCGCACCTCCCCCCCCCCCCCACCACACACACACACACACACACACACACACACACCCACCCACCCTCCCACCCACCCCCCCTCCCACCCACCCCCCACCCATCCCCCCCACCCCCACCCACCCACCCCCACATGCCGCAAGTGCCTGGACGCAAGCAAGCACGCACATGAGTATGCACCAAGGCACGTACTCACGCACACACCAAGGCACACACTCTCACGGGGCACGGCACAAGCGCGCATACACCTACGAACAGCGCGCACCAACACATAAGCACCAACGCACACGCGGCCCACGCGTCCAAAAAGGCACGCGCCCATGCCTGAGCGCGCCCCTGCCCACCGCGCCCGCCCCAACAACGCGCACGCCCACCCGCCCACGCCATCGCAGCGCGCCCAGCACCGAAGCACACAAACACACGCACACACACACGCAGGCTCGCAAGCACGAGCACGCGGTCACGCGATCACGCACCACAAAGCACGCGCGTGCATGCGCAGCATCAAGTCACGCACACCGCACTCGTGTGCATGCATGCAAGCACATGTGCCCGCGTGTGCACATACACAACAAACAACCACATACGCTCACGCACACATGCGCATGCACCAATGCGCGTGTGCCCGCCTGCCCCCGCCTGTGCATACACAAGGCAGGAGACATGTGATCATGTAAAGTATGACTGTGTGCATGCCCATGCGCGTGTGTAAACATGCGTGCCCATGCCTGCGTTGCGTGCCAGGGAGTACAAGAATGCATGCGCGTGCTCTTTCACACGCACCAGGAGCATTGAAACACAAGCAAACACACACAAAACAGAAACGCATGCATGCACGCACGCACGCACGCACGCACAGCCATGCAATTGCAAATATACATGCCGGTACCGGCGCAATCGCAGCACACCATCGCAAGCAATCATTCAGACTCAAATGCAAACAATGAAAAGGTATGCCATGAATCCAAGATAATTGACATGCACAGGTTGATTGACATGCTAAACATGCACATGTTGCACACATGAACATTCTTACCCGCACACTATGGCACCGCTAAAACTCACCTGCCCTTGACCAGGTTAAAAGCTGCCTCAAATGGTCCTGGTGTGGTGAAAACATCTGGGTACATGAAAGACAGCAGCCGTACAGCTCCACCATGCTGTTCTGCAGCGGTGTGCCTGCAGAGGCACAGCAGCAGTGCCAAGCCGCCAGGAGCAGTTTAGGCTGTATTGCTCAGCAGAACGCACAGAGGTGTAGACTGCACACTTGCCAGCAACAGACACGTACTGAAGGATGAGCACACATGCATCCCCATTTGGCTGAGCGCATGCATGCTGGCATTCTTGCAGTGTGTGCACGGACATGCACTACACACAGTTGTCTGTGCAGAAGCAATCGCAATGGAGACGCGTGCTAGCAAGCTCATCATCACGTGCGCAAGCAAGCTGATGCAGGCATGCCTCACGCGTGCACGGCATGTTGATGAGCAAGCACACAGAGCCTGCATGAGCGCCGCAGCAAGCACCTGCATGCACCCTCACCCATGTGGGCACTGATACACATGCGCAAAAGCCACACTAGTATGCTTGTCGACCGCCAAGCCCTGATCCACCCTAACAGGCACATGAAGGCAGCGTGGCGCGCTTGATTAACCCAAATGCAGCGGGCATCCCCACAGGCTCATGAATATGATGCATGCGGTGTGTCACTTGGGCATCATGCATGAGCTCATGCAGCTGCACCCGTTCCTGGGCTACGCAGGCCTGCATCCAACAGCCTAGACTGCTTGCATGCCTGTCGGAGAAGCGCACATTCCGTGCACTGCTCCTGCTTTTTCCGGGCCCCACGCACCTGTCAGCAGCAGAACATTGCCGCGCCGCACTGCACGCAGCGCCTTGACTGTGAGTGTGTCCTCATTGCGCACCCGGTGGCCTCATCAAGCACAAGGTAGCGCCAGGTCTGCAGAGCACGCAAAGGAGCAGTACAACAACATCATACTTGAGGGGCAGCAGCCAGTGCAATCATGAGCGTGCTGTGAGTAGCACGCTACAGTGCTAAGCAACAGCAAATTGAGCTGGTCAGCAAGCAAAGGATGATCTGCACAGTACCGTGTGGCGTTCATGTACACACATCATTGCACATAACACATCACATGCAGAATCTTTGCTAGCTGTCCTACTACACACAATAACACTGCTACTGCACAGCTCAACTTACAATGCTGGTCTGGATGGGCCTCCCAAAGTCTGCGCTGTTGACCATCTCATAGGTAGTCACTGCCACATCGAAGCTGTTGGGGTTGGACAGCACCTGTTGTAAAATGAAACACAGTTGCCAGTGAACAGTGCATGCGCAGAACAAGCGCCAGTGCTGCTGGACGTATCACGATGCAGCGGAAACCACACCATTGTTGTTGCTGTTGTCCTAGCAGCTGTGCTGCTGGGCATGCTACATGCTGCTCCTGCAGTGCTGCTGCCAGGCTCACTCACATGCTGTTTGAGCCGCTTGCGCTCGTCCGGGTCTGACGTGTGCAGCCGCACTGCACGCAGCTCAGGGCACCACCTGCAGGGACAGTTGCGCACGGCGCGGTTAGCTTGAGGGGCTTCACCGGTCCTAATTACATGAGTACACTTGTAGCATTACTACTGAAGGGATGGAAGCTGTAATACTCAGTTATCGCCACAGCTCCAACCCAGCTGCGGCACACACCAGTGCTGGCATTTGCGCAGCTGATCCCCACACACCTTGCCAGCTCCGCCATCCAGCTGGACATCACACTGAGTGGCACCACCACCAGGTGGGGACCAGGCACACCCAGCCCCACTTCAGCGTGGCCAGGAAAGCAATGCTCTGCAGCGTCTTGCCCAAGCCCATCTCATCAGCAAGGATGGAGTTGAGCCCGCGCTGGTGCTGCGCCAGCAACCACGCGACGCCCTCAACCTGGAATGCACAGCCAACAGGGGAGCCAAGTGAGCATCTGTGGATGCATGCACGTGTACAAGGGGCATGCGCGTGTGCTGCGCATGAGTCACCATGTGAGTGCGTGCAAGCGTTTGGGGCATACAATGTGCGGATGAATGGCTACATGCGCGTTTAACTGAGTATGTTTGCAAATGCGTTGTGTAGGTGCGGCTTGCGCGTGTGGAGGTGCGCGTGTGTTGGTGCGTGCCATCATTGGCAACGACCCACGTGTAAAACCACCTCTCACTGTGCACGTGTGCAGCACGTGCATGCGCGCGCGCCTGGATGCCGGCAAAACATGTTCATGTACTTGCGTGCATGCATATCCGCTGAGGTGCCCGTGCATGCAACTGCGCAGGTGTGCATGTACAAGGTTTGCAAGGAATATGTGCAGGAGCGGTAATTCTTGTGTGTGCGGTCAAAGAACAGGACACGCGCGTGCAAGTGCATACTTCCGCACATGCCTTGGTGCACTTGCTGTAACCGCACATAGATTGCGTGCGCATGCAGAGGCGCGCGTGTGTGCGCGCGTGCGTGTGTGCGTGGTGCGTGCGTGGGTGGGGTGCGTGGGTGCGTGCGTGATTGGGGTGTGTATGCATGTCAGGGTGCAAGCGCATGCGTGCATTAACTTGCGCGCGAATATGCCGCTGTGTGCTGCGGAACCCATTGCTCAAATTATGCTGTACGCGCGCATGCGCATGCTCATGTGTAAGCTACGGATGTGGGCGTGCATGTGCGAGTGCAGTGCTTGCACCAGAGTGTTAGTTGGTGCCTGCGTGTTGTTAAGGGCATACGCACGCGCCGCACAAGTTGCACGAGAGTCCACATGCGCACGCTCGCGCAACCTCAACACACACGCAACATCATCAGCCGTGCCTGGTTGCTACTCCCTTGACTCTGCATGCATGCATGTGAATGTGCAGTTAACGATGCGCGTGCGTGCGCGCGGTGTGCTTGAGAGTTGGTGAGTGCGCGAGCAAGGGATGGCGCTTGCAAATGTACAGGGGTGCATGCCTGCAGGCGTGCTGCGTCTTTGGTGTCTACTGCATGCCCTTGTGTGGGTCCAGCAGATGGGCAGGGGCATGTGGGATTGCATGTGTGGGCGTGAGCGCCCATGCACCCATACGCAAGCATGAGGTGGGCATGCAGGTGTGACCAGGCCTCACCTGGTAGTCCCTCAGCACCGCCTTGAGCTGCTCTGGTGGGCTGCTGGGTGGCTCGGGCAGCTGCAGCGCACCTGCTGGCGCACCAGCAGCAGTGCGCTCAATGGCCTCAGCAACACCAGGTGCGATGAAGGGCCGCAGCTTGGTCAGGTGGCTTGCTAGGTATGCGGCACGCACAGCAGCAACAGCCTGCGGGCAGCGAAAGCAGCAAACTTGAACCTCCCGGTGTCTTGTTGCATGTGCACTGCTCACGAAGAGTTGGCAGGATGGAGACCTTCTGCGCAAGCACAGTTCATACATGCACAGTACCCCCGCAGCAAGTAGAGCAGGACATGCGTACTGGTGATCAGCCACGTCAGCTGGAGCTCCTGTAGTAGCACATGTGCATGTGCACACATGCACAATCAAAGGGACATCACTCACTTGCGTGGTTGCGCGCACGCCTGCGTTGTGGTTGCGCCGAGACGCAAGGCCGTGGCCAGCTGCTGAAGGGCCCTTGGGCGGCTTGGTGCTTAGGCAGCGCGCCTCACGCTCAGCCTGCTTGTGCTTGCGCGCCTGGCGCAGGTGCACCAGCTGCTGCTGTCTGTGCACTGCTCCTGGTGACAGTGGCATGGCGGTGGGGTATCCCTGCTCTGTGTACGGCTGCTCTGCTAGTGTGAACAGAAATAGAGGCCCCATGGACAACAGCAGTGGGAGGGCAGAGTTGGTCAGGGAGGTGCAGTACAAGCTACAGCAACATCTCCGAAATATGATGAATTACTTTGTGGGTGTGCTTGCGCATTGCTGCAGTAGAGCACGATTGATTTGGACTTGTCAACAGCTGCCCCCCACGCTGGTGTGCTGTCACCCGCGCAAGCCAGCGAAGCAGGTCACCACCGCATAGCACACACCTGCCAGCTCCTTGTCCCACACAGAGGGCTCGCCTTCCTCGCCGTACAGGTTGTCACGCAGCACCGGCAGCCCATCCACGTACACCACCCGCTTCTTCGCCTCGCGCCCACTGCGACGCGGCGGCGTGTGTGATGCTGCTGCCACTGCAGAAGCTGTTGCTGCAGCCGCTGCTGCTGCTTCAGCTGCTGCTGCCTGGCGGCCAGAGCGCCGGCTGGGGCCGAGGTCTACCAAGCTGCTGTTGGCGCTTGCAGACCGGCCGAGTCTGCGCTGCTTCCGTTCACTGCTGAGCTGCTGCTGCTCTGCGTACTCGTCGTCCTGCTGTTGCACATCAGAACAGTCTGAGTCCTCATGCCGATGTATGTCGAGGTCGTCTGGCTGTTCAGCTGCTGCTGCCCCGCCATCCACTTCCATTGCGTCTCCTTGCAGCGGCGAAGCCGCAATCAGCTGCTGCCTTCGGGTATCTGCAGCAGCTGCTGCATCCTCTGCTGCGCTTGCAGCCTCGCTGCCAAGGCGCTTCAGCCCTGACGGCTGCTTCACAGGCTGCTGCTCTGCTGCTGCTGTCTGCCCCAGCTGGTCTGAGCCGGTGACCGTGGCAGCAGCATCCAGCGGTGAGCCAGCCTCGCTGCCAGAAGCTGCCCCTGCAACTGCCGCGCCTGCGCCGCTGGAGGATGCTGCCTTTACCTTGGCCACTACAGCAGTGAGCTCACTGAAAATAGGCTCATGAAGCAGCCGGAGGGGCAGGCGCATGGGGGCCTGGCCACAGACGCAGAGCGCCCACAGGTGCACAGCAGCTGACTCAGAGACGTATAAAGAAGTGGGTTGGCAGCAACAAGTTGAGCGCATGCCCCAGCATGGCTGCACAACGCATGTCACAGCAATTCCAGCCTGCTTACTAAAACAGCTACTGCTGGACAGCACATTGGCTGCGCCTTGCGGCGCTGCCAAGGGCTGTGCAGTACAGACGCAGCAATGATACGCACGGCACCACGCCCGGAGCTGCTGCTCACCTCTCTCTGCGGCCGAGTAAGCTTCAGCTCCTTCAGTGTGGCATCAGACAGAGCACGTGCCTGCCAATGCCCCTGCGGCTGCTCCTGCCCACCCTGCTGATGCTGTTCACTCTGCTGCTGCTGCTGCTGCACACTGGCTCCTGCTGCTCCTGCCGCTGTTGTTGCTGCTGGGACCCAGTCATATGCGGGGCGCAACTTCTTCAGCAGCTTCACAAAGACAGTGCCGCGATCGACATCTGCAGGCGGGTGAACAACAGCAGTGCAAGGGCCTAGACAGTGAGTCAGCGTTGGCTTGCGCAGCATTCTGCTGCGCACCAATTGTGATTAAGGCACAGCAACACACCCAGACATGCTGCTACTGCACAGCACCACTATTAATCACGCCAACTGGCAACCAATGTGACGGCACACTTGGGGCAGACACCATGCTATCAGGCCAGCTGCTGCTGCTGCTGCCGCTAGCGCTACTGTGCTGTGTCAGCTTGCTCACCTGGCATGTACACATGCAAGCCTGCGGGCGTGCTCCTAAGCGCCAGGCCCTTCCACCATACGTCATCTTGGTGTATCTCTACCGCCATTCCAACCTGCAGTGCAGTTCAGCACACAGACGCCACCTAAGGCCTGCACTGCCCACAGCTGGCATGCTACGGCGCCTTGATCTGCACACCTCGGAGCAAGGCAGGCTGCCGGCAAATTAAATAAATTATGTACCCTGCCACATGGTGGAAGCATGCTTGCAGGCCTGGCAGCATGCCCTGACGCAACATGCACACCCTGCGCAAGGTATGCATGCTTGGTGCCGCCACCGGCTGCTGCTCTCAAGCGTGCTGGTTGAACCTGCAGGCTTTGTTTCTTTTGCCCTTGCAAAGTCGCTGGAGCACATGTGTTATACTTCTCAGCTGGTTTCCAATGGCAGCTAGCTTACAGCCTGCAACCCACCTGCAAGTCATCCCAGTGTGCAAAGCGCACCGAGGGAGGCAGGGCCGGCCGCAGCCTCTCCAAAGGCACATCCTCAATTAGCTGATCACCCGTGCTTTCTTCTAGGAACTGCAGACAGTGTTACGAGGCACGTGCTGAGCGTTCAAGCTTGAGGCTTGGCTAGCCTCTCCCGCCAAGTGCAAAGCAGCAGCGTGCAGCCAGCGCACCTCCAGGTATTGAACCTTAGCCCCTTCAGAACCGTTTGACTCTACAATCGTTCCAATCACCCAGCTGTTGGGAAAGCCCTCCTCAGGCGTTCCTGCCACCTCCACCAGCTGCAGAGGCTTAAACATGCTGAACTCTTGTCAAAGCAACTTCTTTGAACGGCTAAAATGATGGTGAAGCGCCGAACATGACTTTCAGTGCCCTTTTCAAAAGTTGTCCTTCTTTTGTGTCGGGCCTGACTGCGAACTTCAGGTAGCCTAGCTGAATGATTGATTAGGGCCTGTCATCGTTCTGAGATGCCTGCCCAAGCTGCGCACTTCCTGCCAGCTTACACAGCTTACACACCAGTGGTGGTTGGGGCTTGGGACCACGTAACACACTACTGCTGACACGGTTTGGCTGGGCTCAAACATGCACTTGTGCACGTTCAGTAAGCGGTGGCAGTGGCTTGCCAAAAGTTCAAAGCATCCACAGGTGATAACACTTGCAGGAAGGGTGCAGAAGCAGAGCCCACCTCATGAGCACCATTCAAATGTGAGACAAAAACAACACTGCATTTGCACCCCAGCACAGCAACGTTATAACGAACTGCGACACTGTCACCGAGCAGGCAGCATTTTGCCTTGCTCTCCCACAGCATGCACGGTTTTGCTGCAACAGGAGCCGCACACAAAATGTACGGCAGCGTACAGCTTCAAGTGAGCATGCACAGAACATCCAGAAGATGCAGCAGAGCAGGCGCATGGCTGCCAGCCTGGCATGCAGCAATTGACCCTGCATACTGCCACTGCCCAATCAGGTACAGTTGCACAGCTCACTGCAATTCACCACCTTATTCTGCGCACACTACAACGGCAGCAAAAGCAAATTCACCTCAACTCAAACCTGCCAGCGCAGGTCCAGGTTCAACCTGGCCTTTGACAGAGGGGCGATCAGCTTGGTGATGGTGCCTTGAGCAGCCTGTCCAGCCCATCATCCAGCCCAGCACTGCCCAGCAGCGCACCGCCAGCAAGCACCTTGTCATACTTGCCCCTGCATGCAACAGACAGCAAGGACAACCCAGCTGACACTGCGGCAGAGCGCTGTGGTGTGCTCTACAAGTGCTGTGTGCGTATGCCATGCTCGCGGTGCTTGCTGTGGCAGCACCATCACAGTTGTGAGGCACAGGGCAGGGGCTGGTTGCTGCTGTAGCTGTTGCTGCGGGCTGGTGCGCACCCAAACCGGCTGGACACCATCGTCTGCTGGCCTGTCTGCATGCATGTCTGCACACCATCTCGTATGCCAGGTCGCCTGCATGAATTCTGTCCTGGCTCGTACCTGCGCCGCGCGTCGTACTCCTGGTAGCCAGCTGTGGACTCCAGCTCTGCAGGCGTGATGGGGTTGCTGTGCAGCGACAGCGTGTGCAGCATGCTGCAGCCCTGCAGCAGCTCGCCAGGCACTGCAGCGATGCTGTTGGAGTCTGCCTGCAGCACTTTGAGCTTGCTGAGGCTGCCTAAGGAGGCTGGCAGGCTGGTGAGGCGGTTGGTGGACACGTCAAGCTCCTGCAGGGCAGGTGGGGCAGGCACAGGACGAGCAACAAGCCAGGACAGCAGCCAGATGGCAGGCAGGAGTGCACATGATGAACACATTGTGAGGAGTTATCTACATTTGGACAACAGATACATGGAGAAAGTGTCTTTGGTGTGCATATCATGCGCAATGAAGCAGTGTGAAACTTAGGTGGCCAGGTGGGCGGTGTGGCATAAGAGAAGTGGACACACGTCATATACCCCGCAGACAGGTTGGCAGAAGCAGGCAAGGAGCCCCCAGGCTGTCCCTGATAGTGGGTCAACAGTAGTAACACATGCAGGTCCTGCCTCCGGCGCGGTGTACAACTGCACACATGTCTTTGGGGCGCCCAGAACATCCTGGTGCTGGTGGGATCTGTAGACTCTCCTAAATCACAGCACGTGAGACACAGCGCCCTGCTGGCCAGCAAGTGCACTGCAAAATGCCACCCGCACCATACACGACGACCTGCAGGCTGCTGCAGCCACCCAGTGCATCTGGCAGAGCTGCCAGCCTGTTTCCGCTGACGTTCAGGGTCTTGAGGGACTTGCAGGACCCCAGTGCATCTGGAAGTGCTGTCAGCTGGTTGCCTTGCAGCAGCAGCACCTCAAGCCGCTGCAAGTGCCCGAGCTCAGCTGGCAGCTGCGTGAGCTTGTTGGCATCCAGTGCTAGGTGCTTCAACTGTGACAAGGTGCAGATGCTGCGTGGCAGCTGCCTCACACGGTTTCCTGCAAGCACCAGCCGCTGCAACTGACTGAAACCCTGCAAGTCTTGCTCTGCCAAGTCACTGATGGCGTTGTTGCTGAGGTCCAGGGTTCGAACAGTCCCTGCAATGGCCAGAACGTTGCTGGGGAGGCTGCACAGGTTGCCATCACGCAAAGCTACAATGCCTGTTGCTTTCCAATTTTCGTGACGTCGCTGTGTAGAGGACTTTCCAAAGCAGTTGCCCATCTGATGGACGGGCCTCACAGGAGTACAACAGGCGTTTGCTGAAGGGATCGTATATGGTGCCAGAGCACCTGCGCATGCAATGTTGTCAGCTGGGAATCTAGGACAAGGTTTAGGCGAGTATGGGCAATGCTAGGTTTGTAAGGTAGCTCCTTGCGCAGACCGCAGTGTTCAAACAAGCGTTTTCAGCACTGGCAGCAGCAGCAGAAAAAGCAGAAGCAGTAGCACAAACAGCAAGTGGAACAGCAACAGTGAGGCCGACAGCGCTGATGGCAAGGGCCTCGTACGATCGACTGATGAATCTTTTGGCCATGGGTTTATCAAGTCTGCTCTGTGGAGCTGCAGATGGTAGTATGATGTTGTTCTAGGGTTCCATTATAGGCTAGGGGCCACATTCGTGAGTAGAATGCTGCTCAGATGCACGGCCATGTGAACAGTGATAACAGTGAAATAATTACTGCGACACTTCATTTTACATAAGGAGAATGGCGCATATTGCAATGCCAGACCTTGGCTCGTTGGCATTGCCTCCCCCCTTGCCAAATGGACACATCATGGATCCTATGCGCTTCATACTGCCGGTAGAGGATGCAGAGTATCAGCAAGTGCTGTCTGTGCGTTCACAGCTGCTCCAGGTTTCCTCTGCTGGAGCAGGAGCAGCATTGGGCCTTCCTGCCTTTTCACGTTTGGACGGCCTTTACGGATCGTTAGGCCTGATGGTAGCCTTCTTGATGTTGAGGTTTCTTTTCAACTCTGCCGTAGCAGCCCTGACGCGTAGGCACCTGCAGAAGTGAGTGTCTTGTGCTCGGGTAGTTGAACGGGCCGCAGCGTTTGCTCCACCTGCAGCTGCAGGCGTAGCTTGCGCATTTGGTTACATACGCTATCGTGCTGGTAGTTGACATTGGCAGAGCAGCGGTCACGAGCCTGTCGGTTGGCCAGTGACTGTCTGGAGTTCACGTTTCCTGTGCCTGTATTTCCTTGCTGCCTGCAGCAAGGAGCGACAACAGCTGCTAGACAAGATAGAGGAGGAGGTTTGGGTGACGCTGGGAGGCATGGTCAGTTCATAGCACGCTGCTACAGCAGCTGATTGTGTACCAGTGCAGAACAGCACTAGTGACGACCTAGCGATGCCTTGTTGCGCATGTAGCTCAGCCATGCTTTCTTCTGCTGGACAGCAAATGCTTTTTGCTCTGGTTGCTGTGTTCAACTCAATTTCAAACCCGCTGATGAACCCACATCCCTGCATGTGTCCTGCATTTGCATGCGCAGCTGCTGCTGGTAGCTGGCTGGCAGTGCCTGTTCAGTGTGAGAGACTACTGCGGGCTGCTCAACACAGCAGGCTGTTTGCGCAACTGGCCACTCATTCCAGTTGAAGCAAATGTGCATAAGTACTACAATGTGGAGCTGGGCTGGTACCTGCAGCTGATGCTGAAGCACGCGATGGGTGAGCAGCACCTGGCATGCAGCAGCAGGGCAGGCATGACTCATGCTGCTCATGCACAGTGGTGTGCATTTGCCAACACACATAACATGGCCGCCAGCTTGCCTGGTCTTGCACGCAGCATGCAGCCCCGCTCAGCTGCTGTGTTGTGCATCAGGCGCAACCAGCTACAGTGGCCCTCGAGCTGATATCATGAAGTTTCACCTGTGAATGCTGCGGCATGCAAGGTATGCTGCTAGTGCACGTCGTTGTCCTCACAGCCATGTGCTTTGCTGCTGCTGCTTTGTCAGGGCTCGGCTTGCAGGACAATGGCACTATGGGGGCGCACCACCTGGCCACAGTGGCGCTGGTGGTGCTGAGCTACATGCTGAACGTGCACCTGGTTGGTGAGTGCCTGCAGCTAGTGCAGAAACATCGCAGCGCTACAAACATTGCAGCTGTAACGTGCTAGTTTGTTTCATGTTTGGTTGGGCATTGCAGTTAAGCACCGCATTGTGCTTGTGGTGCTGCCTGCACATACACGCTGGCAGCCAGCAGACATGCAGCATCTATCATGTGCCCTTTGCGTTGCTCACCGCGTGGTTATTTGCGGAATGCAATTTGTGCCTTTGCAGGGCTGGTGGTGTTCGGCACGCTCAATCTAAGCAGCCCGGTGCTGCACCTGTCCAAGCTGGCCAGCTGCCTAGGGCTCAAGACAGCTAGGGTCGCGCTGTTTGCGCTGTTCGCGGTTGTGTTCTTCTTCACGCGTGTGCTGATGTTCCCTTACTTCATCCTGAAGTGGTGCGTGCAGTTTGCAGCACAGCAAAAGCAGAGTATGGCATCACACTGCGGTTGTGGTGGCACGTACTGTGCATGCAGCAGCTGTGAGCTTGGGTAACTTGCACAGCCATCTGCTGCACTATGCATGGTGTACCAGCAGTGACAGCCACGCCTGCTCTCAGCAAAATCATCCAGGACTTGTGTGTTGTCGACTTGCCACTATTACGACGCCCTGCAACCTTGTCGCTGCCCTGCTGCGTGTGGTGCTTCCGCAGCTGCATGTATGACGCGCTGACCAACATCAGGGGCATCATGCAGTACTTCTTTCCCTACTGGCTGGCCTTCAACGTGCTGCTAGTGGTGCTGTGCGTGATGCAGGGATACTGGTTTGCAGCTGTCGTTCGGTGAGTAGCATGCTATGTTGGGGCTCCAGTTCGTCTTATGCAGTTGGTGCCAACACCCGACTTGTGTAACGTTTTGCAGAACTGGTGCTTGGTGCTTAAAGCAACTCTGTCAGCGATGTACCTGTACAGTGCCGATATAAGGTGCTGAGACAAGGCTTATGTTGCCACTGTATCTCGTTCAGAAGAGATCCTGCTGCATGCTGATGCCTACCCTCTCTGCAATTGCATCTTTCGTTGTGGTGGTTTGCAGGGTGCTCAAGAATGCGGCCAAGGGCAACAGCAAGGAGGTGCAGCATGAGGTGGCCACAGCAGACCCTGCAGGCATGGGCTCAAAGTTGGCAGCGCAGTAGGCAGCAGCTGCAGCAACAGCTCTGGCGTGTGCGGCATGCTCTGCAAGCAGCGGCTGCAGCAGCTGTAGCGCTCGCTGTTGACCAGCATTGCGCAGCATGCCATGCTGCTGTACATGCATTGTGGAGGTGCTGCCTACAGCAGCAGCACAGGCAAACCAACAGCGTCACTTTCAAGTAGCGGCGACAGCAAGCGAGCTATGTCCCCAATAATGGACACTGCAGTTGCTTGTGCTGGTTACCTCCACCGTGGAATGTGGACTGTGGGAACAGCAGGTGTGTGCGTCAATGCATCAGCTCGCTGAAGCATGCCCTGGCAGCGTGTGGTCCGGCAGTGTCTCACCAGCCACGCTCGGAATGCCGGGGGCCTCTCGGGATTTGGTATCGTGCATTGGGTGCAGGCGTCCACTGCTGGTGCTGCACTGGGCTGGTCAGCTTGTTGGTTTGCGCTCGGTGAGACACGAGTCGGCAAGACATGCGGTTGTGGATTATGTGTCCTGTCAATTCGACTTGTTGCTGTTTTGCAAGCTGAGTAGTTGAGGCAGTGTCATGTTGTGCAGTGCTAGGAAACTATGGGGGGGGGCTGGGGCCGCGGTATAGCAGTAGTACGCGCCTATGTCAACAGTGCTTGCAGTCTGCAGGCTGCTTCAGGTAGTGATGTGGTTAGCTAGTAATGTGGTTAGGTGTTGCAAAGTTGTAGATTGTGGCATTTTGGGGCACACGTGCGTGCTCTGCTGTCTGGACCGACATGTGTTTGGCAATGTCTGTTTGTGTTGTGCTGTGTAGGAGTGACTTGGTTTGTTCTGGTCACTTGTCTCTGCAGGGTTGTCACTGCAGCAGGGCATCACAAGGGTGCATGCAAGGGATAGGAGTGCCAGCTGCAGCGTGTTGTGCAGGGGTGCACAATGTTGTAGGGGCAGCTATCATGTATGCACCCATGGCACTGTGCTTGTCTGCAGCTGCAGCATGAGTTGCGTGGGGCGCTCGTCGCTGCAGCAGTTGTCCCTGCATGTCCTGCCGGCCCTCCTCTTTTGTGTGGCTGCAGCTCGCAAGGCTCGATATGTGAGATGGCACGCGCCTAGTAGTGAGTGTGCACTGGTATGCGTCACAGGAGATATGCCTCAGCAGAGTGCACATGTGTGTCTGCAAGTTTGAGCTTGGCCTGCGATGGGCCTGTAAACAAGCTGTCTAGTAGTAGGACAATATTGTTGAGGGTGGGGGGGGCGCCTGCTCACAGTTGTCAGTATCGACTGGAGGGCAAAGTGGCGCGTCGTGCGCGTTTTGTGTGTGTGCTTGACAGCATTTCAAGGTGGTACTGGATGTCCTGGGTCGTCGTGCGCACAGTGACACACCCCTGTATACTGATTGTGACGGGTGCGCATGAGGATCAAGCAACGGCATTTGCATCAGCACATGGATGCTCCTGCAGCCTGACATTTGCCTGCAGGCAACTTGCCAGTCAGCTGCCTCTTTCTGACCTGAACTTTTGCAGCAGCTTTGACATGCTGCCCAGACACAGCAGCCGCTCATGTCAGCCTGGGTCGCGCATGTATGCAGCATGGAGGCATGCATTCTGATGTGCAGCGTGGGCATTGACTGCGGTGGTCGTTGCCATCACAGGCCTGTACATATGCGGCCAGCAATGTTCAGAACATGCGACGGCTGCGCATGCTGTCTGCTGTAGACCACGCAGCAGTGTTGCTGACTGTGCTGCCGCCTGATGTATCATGAGCCGATGGCGTGTGCGTCTCTGAATTGTCATTGCTAAGTGGGATCCAACTTGCCATATGCTTCGGTCATACCTTCGTTGAGGTAGAACTGGATGCCTCATCTCTGTGTGCCTGTTGCTTTAACCAAGCTGGAGGATGGCAGGATGTTCTGTGGCAGCATAAAAGTGGTCCACACCACTACGTGTACTGCGCAGCGTGCACAGCAGTATATGTGAGCCCTCCTGTTCAGAGTACAGGTGTCGGGAATTAGGGTTTGTGAATGTTACTTGCACACAGTGTCAATCAACCCAATCCATGCAGTAAGGAAGCCAGCAGGAGGTTCGGCAGGCAGCTTGTAGTGTTTTGCAGTTGCAGCTGCTAAAAAGCGACACTTTGTGCGCTTGTGCACGTCTTGCCAGGTTGCAAATGTTTGTGGGACTCTGTCTGACCTGTTGCACCCTGGTGCGGCAACGCCTGTGGCCAGCACAGCTTTGCAATTGTTTCTCGGTTGTGGCATGCCCCCCTGCCAATTGCAGTGCATGCAGTCCAGGAGGTTTGCGCTGCATTCAATCTCGTACGTACTGCCACTGAGTGGTGGTGGTGGTGGAGAATATGGTGAGGTGCAGTGTGCTGGCTAGTATTCACCAAGCTGATGTTTTCATTGTACTACCACAGGTGACAGCTGCTGATCAAATGTTCAACAAGTTGTGATGTTGCTGTCCCAAGTAGGCTTCGCATGTTCCTGTGATTCGCTTCTTTATGCATTACACGACCGCCGCTCTGCTTGGTTGGGGAACCAGATGTTGTCTCTGCAAACTTTGTGACATTAGTGAAGCAGGACCCTCGTTGGCAGACTTCCTTCGTGAAAGGCATTTGTGGATGCATTCCAGGGGGAGACGGGGCAACAGTGTATGTTTCGTGACTTCTTGTGCTTGCACACTTTAGTTCTTCAAGAAAGTTTGCTTACAGCTGCTCTGCAGCTCACAGCTTTACTGCTGCCAGCTTCGTTTGGCACGCTTGTTGTGTGTTGCTGGCAGGTGCTTTCTTGCTTCTGCACAAGCCCAAATGAAGGGCTGCCCAGTGGTGTATTATGTGTGGGGTGTGTTGAGTGTGCTTTCTCCTTATACCGTGTGCTGTCTCCTTATATCAAAAAACATATGTCAGAAAGGGTTAATGCTTCCTCTTTGAGGACTGCCCTGTCTGACGCTTGTGAGAGGACACGGCACTAGCATGCAGTACACTGGCTGTGTGCAGCGCACAGCCTGCGGCTGTGCTCCGTTTGGCCTGACAGTTGCTGATGTCACCATAACAAAGGTGCGTGCTATATGTACTTAATCATCACGGCTTGTATGTAAACCCAACAGTTGTTCGTAGCAGTTGAGCAACTTGAGGATTGACCATCCAGGATCCTCAGACCAGAATCGGGAATGAAAGTTGAAAGCATTGGAGGTATACAGTGCGTGAATGCAGCATGTCATATGCAGGCTGCATGCATGCACACTGTGCACTGCTGGCAGCGCAACGGATGTTGCACAAACAATGTTGCAGTTGTAATGACACAAGTGGGAGACCATTGGAAAAAGTTGAAGGAAGCACACATTTGAAGCACATCATTGCAGTGCAGCCAATGCAGCACTCACATGATGTGAACAGATCTGCACATTGAGTTTTATAATCTTCCAACCATCAGACGCGTTGAAGACGCTGCATCAATCACTGGCAGTCATTATGTCTGCAGGAGAGCCTCCCCACGCCAGGTGGCCAGACCAGACACGGTGACACAAGCATAGCTTGCCAGCCCTTCAAGGGCAAGTTGCCAACAAGGATAAATGCTGCACCAACTACACCAACCTCTATTCCACTGGTTATGATGCCATGCGCCTACAAAGTTTGCAGGGCCCGCTGTCTGCAGCTGCAGTCTGCATGTTGAACGGCACCCAGCGGCAGCTGCACAGCTGTGGCATTCCATAGGGGTGGACTACACAATAAGCATGATGTGTGACTCACCCAAGAGGCAATGCAGGCCTCACACGCCACACCAATCACACGCCAGGCTAAAGTTGCTGCGCAACATGCATTAAAGGCATGACTTCACAGCTGTTTGACTCATCACATGTATGTGCAGATCACGCAGTACCCTGGACACACCGCAAGGCAGAAAAGCCATGTATTCTAAAATGACAAGCAGAACCCCCACAATGTTTGAGTGCAATACCCAGCTACACAACTGCTACTATTGTTTGACCAGTGACAGATCAGGCCTGGACACTCCCAGCACGTCAGACAAACTTCTGCCAACGCCTTCACACCCAGGCAGCATGCCCAAAGGGCAATCCCAAAGAAATATGGCACAGCACAGTTGTTGCAGCCACCAGCCGCACACAATGAGACACTCGTTGTGTGTCAGCCTACGGCACTGACAGAGTGTGTGTGCAGGAAGCACACCTGGCAACCCCCAATCCTTCCAAATTGACCATGTGTGCTTCATTGGCCGCAAATGACCTAACCCTGCACACCAGCAGCAGCTGCACAGCCACTGGCCACTGACCTGCAGCGCCCACGTAGTCCCATGCAGCCACTGCTGCTACCGCTGCTGCTGCTTTGCAACAGCAGCATCTTCAGGCTTGCTGAAAGAAGCAGCGACACAGCCAGCACCTGCAGGTGCCGCGGCCATGACCTGCACTGGCACAGCAGACAGCTGCGCCATGTTCCCGTACAAATCCCTTGCCAGCACTCTCAACCGTACTAGCTGCCCTGCCTTTGCTGCCCTGACGCACACGTGCCCGCCAGCCAGCACCCTGCAGTTGTCGCCCGTGCTGCCTTCACCGCACTGCACCATGAAGCCTATGTCACCCGGGCAGTTGTCTGACAGTGACACCAGCTCGCCTGCCCTCCAGCACGCCCATCTGCTGTTGGGTGGCGCGACGCAGGCGCCGCCGGGCCTCAGCAGCCTGACAGCGGGAGGTTCAGCGTCTATGACGTTGACGGTGGCGCTGCAGCTGGATGACATGTTTGCTGCCGCTGACTTGGCAAGGATGCGCACCTTGCGCTGCCCTGGCTTGGTGCTGGTCCCTCTGGCCCAGGTGATCGCCGCGCCTGCAGGGACAGGCGCCAGCAGTGCCTGCCGTGCCAGGAAGTTGTCAGCGGCACACTTGCCCGCAGGCAGGGTGATGTTCACCACGCCGGTGCGGCACTTCATGCACGGCAGTGCAGTGATGTTGCCCACGCCTTGGATGACGGAGCCGTCCGCCATGCGTGCAAGCATCAGCACGCCATAATGCCCTGTCTGCAGTGTGAAGCCAAAGTACTGCCCTCGCCCCGCAGGACCTCCCTGTAGCCCTGCTGCTGCTGCGACTCCAGCCACGCCACCTGCCATGAGTACTGCGGCTCGCTTGCGACCTGCTGCACCAGCGGTGGTGCAGTCAGCGACACTGCCTGCCCAGCGCACAGCGGCTGCGGCATGCTCAGCAGCAGCTTGTTGTTGGCCTGCACCTTCAAGTAGGTCACAAGGTAATAGGCGGTGTTCTGGCCGGTGGGTGCACCGTTCACACCTACCGCCAGCTCCACTCGGTAGTGCCCCGGCCCAAGCCCCACCACAGAAGGCTTGACGCCTGTCTTGCTGCTGACGGCACCATTGGGTGCGATGATCGTCCAGGCATAGCTGACCTTGCCGTGTGCGCCAGTAGCAATGAGCGACGGGCAGGACAATGGTGCTGTGGTGTACTGCTTGACCAAAAAGGGCCCACACGTCCCAGCAAAGCTCGTCCAGGAGTTCAGCCCTGAAGTTGTGGGTGCCACCACCTCCACAGAGCCAGTGCTGCTGTAGCCCTTCCCCTTGGTGTCATAAGCCGTCAGCCGCAAGTCATATGTGTCGACCGCCGACAGCTGAAAGCGGCCCAGCTTGCCGTACAGCGTGGCCACCTGCTCGCCAGAGCTGCGCTGCTTGAGCTCCCACATGAAAGCGTCCAGCGTGGCACCTGCAGGAAGCAGGGCAAACGACTCTGCATCCAGCTCCATGACTGCCCCACGCGGCAAAGTCACTGCGGGAAGCCTCTTGATGGCTGCTGCACCAGCTGCGGTGCTGGCACTGCTGCTAGCTGGCGGTGGCTGCTGCGCCGCTGGCAGCCGTGCGCCGCTGCTGCTGCTGCCGGTGCTGCTGGGTAGGGCTGCAGGAACTGCTGCTGGTGGTGGTGCTGGTGTGCGGCCCTGCTGAGCACTGTCACTGCTGCTGTGCCGCTGGCCTCGCCTCCCCGCCCATCCTTGGCAGTGATGAGCAGCAGGTAGCGGCCAGCTGCTTGGCCCGCGAGCGACACGGTGTCGCCCTTGCCTTGCGTGGTCTTGCCTGTTGCCTGGTCCATCAGGGCCCACATGATGGCCACCACATCACCGTCAGGGTCGCTCACACCTGCGATCTTAAGCGAACCACCCATGGTACTGCTGAAGGCGAGACCAGCCTTGACGACTGGTGGGCTGTTTGCGCCCGCCGGAGTGCTGCTTGTGGCAAAGTTCTTGCGAGCGGTCGCTGTGTTGCCGTCCGAGTCCGCCACCAGCAGCCCAACTTGGTAGGACCCGGCTGGCACGTTGATGGTCGTGAGGCGGCCTGTTGCGTTTGCCACCGGCTGCTTGTTCGGCATGCTGACCACTGCCCAGATGTACTGGCTGATGGTGCCGCGGCTGCTGGCAGGAGCCGAGCCGGAGCCATCCAGCACACCGTGGTCAGGCGTTGCTGCCTGCCGCCGCCAGCACCAGCGCCGGCGGCCACGCTATGACAGCCGCCACGCCGCCAGGACCCCTGCTGCCGACTACAAAGTCCTTGGAGGCCGTGGCGTTGCCGCCGCCGGAGTCAAACACCGCCAGGTGCGCGCGGTAGCTGCCAACAGGCACTGACAATGTCGCACTGGGGCCTGCTGGCGCTGACACGCGTGCATTGTCGGGCAGCCGCACCACCACCCAGCGGTAGCTGGTGATGTTGCGGCCGGGGCCGCCCTTGGAGCCGGCTGCACTGAGCTGCACTTCCAGGGCGGCCATCCGCCTGTTCAACAAAGCTTCCTGGGCTGCTGATGTAGGCGAGCGTCTCAGCAACGTCGCCCAGCGCAAAGTCCCTGCTGGCAGCGGCTGTCTGGCCTGACGTGTCGGTGACCGTCAGCTTGACAGTGTACGAGCCAGGGCCCAGCCAGATGGGCGTGCGCAGGCCATCGACTTGGGTGATGGCCGCACCGTCTGCCTTGCGAAGCACACTCCAACTGAAGGCGATGAGGCTACGGCCAGCAGCAGCAGTTGACCCGGTGGCGTCTAGGTACACCTGGAGGTGTGCGTGAGGTGGAGCGCAGGGTGGCAGCAGGACAGCAGAGTCATCACATGGCAGCGCCATGCAGATGCACACACCCACGGTGTGGCCAGCACCACGAACAGTCACAGCACCTGCTATATGTATGTTCATGTACACGCGTGTGCCAGTGCTTAAGGTTGCACCTGTGTCCACTACACTGCAGATGGCCAAGCCCTGTGCTGGATCCACTGTATATCATCACACATAAGAGTTTTGGTGTGTAGGCGGGTGTAGGTATAACTGTACATAACATTGCTGCCGGCGTGACTGCTACCCACCTGGTGGCTGCGCCGGTGGCGGTCACAAACGCCTCGGGTGACCTGATCACAGCGCTGCTTGCCAGCGGTTCTGTTGCAGCACCTGCAGCAGCCTGTGCGGCGTCGCTGCCGCTGACCGGCGCTGCAGTGCTCTGCTGGCAGGGTGCCCAGTAGGTGTTGGCCATGCTCAGAGTGTTCAAGTTGCTCCAGTTTGCGTCGCTGCGCGAGGCTTCCCAAGGACTGGCGCTGCTGTTGCCCTCCCTTGTGAACAGGCACATCGCTGGCCCTGGCAGGGGCGCATGCGTAGGGGGTGTCGCAGAGGGCGCAGCACCACTGAGCGCGCCGCCAGTGTTGGTGGAGCTTGTCACAGGTGGGGTGTACACGGCTGGCTGGTACACTGACGGCGTGTATGTTGGCGTGGGTGGGGTGGTGCTGGGCAGGCGCAGGCGGCTGGTGCTGGCAGTGCTGCTGGGCGCCGGCGCCGGCACTGCTGCTACCACAGTGGTAGTGGCCGCTGCTGGTGCAGCTAGGGGCGGCGCAGCCACCTCAAGTGCCCCTGCAGGTGCTGCGCTGCGCTCATAGGTGGTGAGCGTCGCCATGGTGGTGGCTGCCCCACCCCTGTCATCGGCAACTGTGAGCTTCAGGGTGTAGGTGCCTGCCTTGTTCAGCTTCATGTTCAGTGCAGGGCCGCTGTAGTTGCCGATGGGCAAGTCCCCTCTGTACAGCACCCAGCTGTAGGTGAGAGGATCCCCGTCAGCATCTGCGCTCTGCTCCGCGCTGACGAGCACTGCGGCACCAACTGGTGTGGTGTATGGCCCGCCTGCTGAGGCAACAGGCGGGCTGTTGCCCAGCACTGTGAGCATCGCCTGCGCTGTGCTGGTGCCACCTGGACCACTGACGTCCAAGGTAATAAGGTATGCACCTGAGTCAAAGCTGCGCGTTTACCGTGCAACAACAGCACAGGACGTGAGAAAATAAACACAAGATTGTGTTAGCAGCAGGAGCAGCAACTAGCTTGCACAAGAGCAAAACCCAAAGCAAAAGGTGACGCAAGGGAGCTGACGCCCATGGCTGGTTGGTGTACAATACCGCAGCAGGTGGTGACTGCGTCTCAACATGAGCTGTTCCCACACCAATTCCCAAAGCATGCAGCTGTTTGCAAGACGCATGCTTGGCTAGCTACTGTGTTTTTGCAGCTTTGAAAGGCCACGTGACTGTCACTATGCCCATAATCTTGTGACTATCTTGTGTGGCATTTCTGCAGGTTGCTCTGCATGCATTAGCCCTGCCCCAACTCCCTGGCTAACTGTACATACCTGCATGCACCACTGGATATCCTCAACTTTCCTGCGCTTTTGGCCACGGCTGCCACACCCTCACCTGTACACAAACTTGGCTGGCTGGTTGAAGCCCAGCATAGGGTCCACTGCTGCCACAGACGGCTGCGTCTGCGTGATGCTCCATGCGTACGCCAGCTTGCTGCCTTTTACATCACTGCTGGCGGAGCCATCCAGCTGCACGACAGCGCCAGCGCCAGACCTTGCCTTCACAGCGAATGAGCTGCCTGTGCTGCCGTTCAAGGCTAGCTCTGCTATGGGCTTCGGCAACGCAGTAGCTGTTGGCGTTGCAAACGAAGGCGCTGCAGACCACCAGTCCAGCACGTTGGCAGCATCAACAGACAGAGCTGTTGATACATTGGCATGCCCGCCCAGCACATCCCAGACATCCAGTGTGACATTGTACTGGCCTACTGCTGGCGCCTGCAACGTCACTGTGGGACCTTTTGCAGTGGTGATCGCAGTTGTGTTTGCGAACGGAAATATGCGCCACAGGTACTGCAGGATGGCGCCATTGTCTGACGTCGACTTCGCTCCATTCAGTGTCAGCTGCGTGTTGGGCGCCTGCACCACAGCAGCAGCAGCAGCAGCACCCGGCAAGACGCACAGCCCAGCATGGTGAGCAGGCTGGTCTACACACAGCTGCTGGGTGTGTTTCAGTGGCCAGCTGGAGGATGCGGGTACAATCCTGCCAGCTGCACCAAGTGCTTGGGCAGTGCAGGGTGTGGTCTGCTGCTGCTGCCTCTGCTGCTGCTGCTGGCTGCTGCTGCTGCTGTCACCTGTACTTCACCCTCAAATTGTGTACCATCTCTAGCTTTGTCCCAGCGCGGACTGGCTGCTTCTGCACCTGCAAGCCGTAAACCAAACTGCCTTGCCTGAGCTGCTGATCAACATCAACAGCTGCTGCTTGCAAGAAACGTGACAGCTGCTGTTGCTGAGCATGCTGTCTTATCACTGCAGGGCACGGCTGCTGTTGATGCAAGTGCAGTCTGTGCTGCTGTGGCCTGTCCATGTTGCAGCTGATTGCAGCTGTTACCTTGTCTTCATTTTTTTCTTGTTTGTAAATCTGCTCTGCATGAGCACATGCTGCTCTGCTGCACTGCTGCACATGCGCCATAGCTGCTGCTGCTGCTGACTGATTGCTCTTTCTTGCCGTGCTGCTGCTGTCATACGAGTGCTGCTGCTTCATTCCAAGCAACTCACCACCGCGTAAGGCCCTCCTGCAGATACGCTGGGTGTAACCAGTAGCTTCAGCCCGCCCACAGGCAGCATGACCACCGAGTCGACCAGCCCGTTGTTTGCGTCTGCTACAGAAATGCGCAGCGTATAGCTGCCACCCAGCAGCACTGGAAATCCCTGGCTGGGAACCACCTGCAACGTGAAAACCATGCAGGATACAATGTTTCATGCAGTATGGCCTGGAAGCGTTGAGAGCAGCTGCTGCTCAATACGCATCGCCTGCTCATGATGCCGGAGGGTGTAGTGCAGAGGCAGGGTGCTGCTTGTCACACTGTACCATCTACCATCATGTTCATGCAAACAACAGCTGTGCGGCATGGTCCTGCGGCAACACCACAGCTACCACAGCTACCGCAGCTGCTGCTCTTGCGACCTGTCAGCTGCTACTGCCACCACTCCTCGCAGCACACACCTCAGTGAAGCCATTGAGGGCAGTCCTATAGCGAGAGCCGGTGTTGCTGTACAGCCCCACAGGCAGAGAGCTGCCGCTTGCGCTAGGTGGCGGGATCTTCATCCCACCTGGCAGGATTGCCACGTCTGTGTAGCCACTGCCGCTGCTGGTCTTTGCTGCTATGCTGAACGCATCTGGGTTGGGGGTGGTTGACCCATACTCCTCTGACGCAAACAGATAGCTCAGCACAACCTCGTTGCTGTTACTGGTGCTGCTTCCTGCAATGCTGATATCAATTTCCAACACTGCTGCATCATACGTGTAGCTGCCTATGCGGGCATCGCCAGACTGCTGCAGATCTGCAGACACCAATGTGCTGCCGCCGTTCACATCCCGTATAGCTGCTGCTGCATTGCCAGTGCTGAGTACAACAGCACCGCCAAAGAAGTTGGCAAGTGCATGCGGCTGTGATACCGTGGCAAGGCCAAACGCGTTGCATGCACCAGAGAAGCGTGCATCTGCCAGCTGCAGCCTGCTGTCCCCCAGCAGCTTGGATGCAAACCCCTTGACTGCTGCATGGTCTGCAGAACCACTGTAGTCATCACAGACCGTTACCACATAGCTGGACTGCAGCAGCTGTCTGTGATGTGACCCAATGACACTGCCATCCACATCATGCTGCTGCTTCTGACCTTGTTTCTCCAGATTGTGTACGCTGCTGAGACATCTTGAACACGCTTCTGTGGTACTTAGTAATGCTGATAAAGCAATCAAAGTGCTCCAGCCGAGTTTGACGCGCTGCTGTCGGAGCTGGCATGCTGCTGCTCCCATCGCAGTCCTCAGTCACCCGGCATGGCTGCCTTGCCTAGTGTGTTGCCGATGGCCTTTATATAAGTATATACGGACGTACTTTATATCACTGCTGGCATGCAGCATGCATGCTCACAGTGCAACAACTTTAAGCCAGAGAAGATTTATAACGTCGAAGCTGAACCATATGTATGCGAGCCTGATACGTCATGCCTGAAGCAATGCTGTAGCACTCTACGCTGTCTCTTTGTGCCTCGGCGTACTGCTATGTGTGCTAGTGTAGTGCTCATGGCGCGAACGTGGATACGATTACAAACATGCACAAAAAATAACTGCTAATTTCGGGACGAGGCATCTGCCTTCGATGGACTGCTTGCTCTTACCACAGGGCCTGTGGCACACTGTGGCGGCCTGTCTTAGGGGTATGATAGCCCGGTTCTTACTGTTCCTACTGTGTTGTGGATCGGTCGTTGCGTCGTTTGCTAATTTTTTTATGGAACAGTTATGGCAGCTATTATATGCTTGAAGCCCTGCAGTGTCAAAAAAACGCACTGGGCCAGGGGACGTTCCTTGCATGTACACGTAACATTCGATTTAACGAACCATGATTTAACGAACAAGGGCGATTTAACGAACATATTGGTGTTCCCCGGTTTTTTTCC